>JARVGV010000578.1:16937923-16954564 GCA_031762435.1 Hypsolebias longignatus | reverse complement strand
GACGTCACTGGGGGGCGGAGCCGTAAACGCGAAATGCCGTAAACCAAGAACGCCGTAAACCAAGGACTACCTGTATAACATTTCAATAAAACTTACTAACACTTTAATTTCCAACTACATGCCATTACCAAGTATCTCCATCTGTTTTGACAAAATCTGAAGTGCCATTCAGCAGAGACATTTGGCAGTCATTAAGGAGAGCACATTTTTTACTTTGGCCCAAACTACCTTTAAGAAAGACCCAATAATTGAATATCCGATTTAGGACAAAATTCATAATTGTACCAGCAGGATCCTCGTTAAGCCTCTCACACTGAATTCATAGCCACAATGAAGTCCAAGCAGGCTGGTGGGTGGTTTGATTTATCAAGCTGTGTGTGTGACAGTGTGTGTGTGCGAGTAAAGGGTCAAAACCATGGGGCAACCGGCTGCATATGGCATCGTAAAGATATTAATCACCGGATCCTTTAAGGGACGGCTGACAGCGCCCAGACCCACCGCCATCTCCACCATATTGCCTCACTTCATATGCTAATGCAGAGAGCGAGGGACGCAACGCCCAGGTTTATTTGTTTCCCTTGCCCCATTACAAGCACAAAAGCCACTTGACATTTCTATTGCCATGTTTTTATCTTAGGTAAAGAGGCCCCCAGTGCACCGCCCACCGCTGCACATACGCACACACACACCAAGGCAACATGCATGCCATCATACAACGCGCACACACACAGCCCCTTCCAATGCAGTGGTCAATGACTTTTAAATAGCTGCCAATAGAGTGGGCATGAATAGCCAATAAGCTAATTCCTCTATTCATTCCCTCGCTGCACTCTATTGGACTGAAAGACCCTCATTAGATGCCAGGCAGCCTTCCACATGATTGAGGGCTGTTATTATGCACCTTTAACAATTAATGTCACATTACACGCATTATCCCCGTCATTAAGCCTTTAGTGAAGCCAATGAATACCACTTGTGCTGTATACATGAACCCTAGGGGAGAACAGGAGGGTGGTCACGTTCCCCCCCCCCCATGCTTCATCACATCAGTTTCACGTAGTGGCCAAACACCAAATGGTGTTGAGTTTTTCAAAGAAAAGCAGCCGTCTGGCAAGTTGGATTTACTTTAATACGACTAATCGTTTTGATGAACTGTTGAGTTTCTCAGTAAAGCAAAAAAACACTTTCATAAACGCTTCAGAGTAAAATACGCAAGACAAATAAATAGACTAAGCTTACAAAGGTGATATCAGAATAAAGCATGTTTTCAACTTGCTAACAGGACAAAAATTATAACTTATTTACCTTTACCGATCACTAGGCCACACTTATCGGCAGGTACTGCATAGGTCACCTCCTGCAGCCCCGCAGGTCCTCCCATGGTGGAGTCACCACGCCCTCGACGTCCCAAAACACCACCAAATCCATCTCGCTCCTATTAAGTAGTAAAAATTTTAGATAAATGCCTAATTCTAACCCAGATTGTCACAATACATTTCATTAATGTTTCATCTGCTCCCTGAAAGGCAGCATCTCATTGGACTGCGACTGCTGACCAACAGTATTTGTGAAGGAGTCTCCAAAATGTTTGTTTGGGGGTTTCTCGGTTTTCTTGTGCAAGTTGTACAGGTTCACTCTGATATCTGAATAGATCACCTCAAAATAGCCAGTTGTTGGAGGTATACCAGTCTCGATTTTGTCTAATTTACAAACCTTCTCAAAAGCAATAATGCTCAGTCAGGTCATCTGGACAGTTTCTTATTTCTAGAGACGTTTTGCCATCTATCCAGAGGGCTTCATCAGTCTGAGGAGTTCCAAGTAAAACATTTCCCCACCAAGCAGTAAACTCCGTAAGTGGACCAACCAGTTTGCTGGAGATGAGATGGCTTCTGGGAGCTGTCCTGTCCCCCATTGACTCCTCCCAGGCAGGTAGCCACAGCCAAAGTGGTTCAAGGCAACAAAGTTCATGCTCAATCATCCAGGTACCAAATCCAACAATGCTAAGTGAGGTCATCTGGAAAGTTTATTTTTTTCTAGACGTTTTGTCTTCTTTCTGGAGGTTATCTCCAGCAAACTCGTTGGTCCACTTAAGGAGTTTACTGCTTGGTGGGGAAACAATTAACTTGGAACTCCTCTGACTGAGGAAGCCCTCCGGATCGACACCTGCATGGGAGCTCTGCTTATGGCAGAACATTTCTAAGACAACAAATACAAATATCCAGATCTTGAAGCACACAGATGATAAAAACTTTTAGAAATGTGATCAATTTTGCCTCTTTTTACCCCATTTCACAATTTACTTTAGCTGCTGAGGTGGCTACAATAAGAGTAGAGACCGGCAATGTGATGGCTATGCCTAGACCTGAGTTGCAAGCCATGGACACAAAAATGAGACAATTCCCAGTCTGTCCACAATTTTAGTTTCCAACTACTTTCCAATAGATTCCAACGATATACCCCAACTATCAGTTAACACTCACTGTACTTTCAAAAGCCCATCAGATAAAAACCCAACATTAGCCCCAACATGTTATGATGAAGCTGGTTTCAGTAGGAACGCTTACTGTAGTGGCCTGCCTCTAATTTCTTGTTTAAAAACAAATGACTAAACAATCCAGTTTTTAACAGAACAGCAGAACTTACCTGAGCGGTCTGAACCAGTTCGTTGATGAGGTGAGCTGCGTGATGGCAGTGGTCAGACTGGCCCATCACCTGAGCAACACGGTCAGGACTGACTCCATCGTCTGAACAAAATAACACATAATCCACTTTAAACCCAGAGGGGATTTAAAAACAACCCTTGAATTGAGAAAACATAGGATTTTCTTTACAATGAAAATACAATTTGTAGGTCAATAACCAACGAAATAGAAAAGAAACTAAAAGCTGTACTGTACTTGTGCAACAAAATATTTTACCACCCAAAATGTATATTGACATATACAAAGAGGTTTAGGGAGCTTTATGTGCATGAAATAAACATTATAATTACATAAACCTGAAGAAAAACAGAATTACGCAACTAAACAGAGCTTGTTATCGTCACTAGGCCTGTCGCACTAAACACAAAATCAATTAATCGCATGATAAATGGGGGCCTCCATCTTGTTGAAGCTCCAAAATTCACGGATGAAACCTGTGCCTTCCTGTAAAAAGTTTTCTCTGCAAAAAGAAGCTGAGAACTTTACTGATTTTTTAATTAAAAGTTTTGTGTGACAAATGCTACGCTGAAGAGCTCAAACCATACAGAGCGGCCGCCATTTTGAGAACAGAAGAGAAACAGCCCATGTCACGTTAAGGGGCCTTGCTCCCATTTTTTTAAAAAGAGACACGCAGCTCACTTCCTCACTATCCATCCTTCGGTTCAAACAATCTTATACTGCCATCCAGTGGTCAAAAAAGGTACTACATGCAAAATAAATTAAAACATTTCTTCTTTAATTTGACAACAGTTATGAATTATTGTCAAATTTCAAACAATATCATTTATCGCAATAATGTCTGAGACAATCGCCCAGCAAAATTTGTTATTGTGACAGGCCTAATCGTCACCTTGTTTGAACTGGATCCTGACACCAGCATCATTCTGAATCTTCTTGATCATCTCTCCATTCCTGCCTATGATGATCCCAACCGCAAATCTGGGCACAACCACCTGGGAGAGAAAAAAAAAAGTCCTTTAATATTTATAAAAGGGGAATACATTTTTTTTTTTTTTTTTTTTTTTTTTTTTAGGATTGATGGATAATTTGAATCTTACATCCATACTACTTCCACCCATTTTGGAGCCAAAATCTGCCCTGCCGACCCTGAAGTCTCCTTGGTCTTTGTCCCGTATGAGTTTCACCACAAGTTCACGAGCTTGCTAGAAGGAAAATTGATGAGCATAGCAAAAATTTGGACTTTACACATAATGTAATATAAAAAAACAAAACAAAAACAAACAAAAAAAAAAAGAACAAAACCTACGTTTTTCAATGTCTTCCTAGGACATAAAATGTGTAAATTGAGAAGAAATAGCAGCATATGGAGCTGTTCTGAAACTGACCTGCACTTTGTGGGGATCTCCTGTGATTCTGAGGGGTTTGTCTGCTCCTGTGGGCATGGGGTCATCCTGAATCATTATCATCTGCACTCCTGTTCTCTCCTGCAGGAGTACAATCAGACAGGAACACAAACCACCAGTTACCTGGGTCCAAAAACACTATTCACTCAGGAAGGACAGAAATTCTGTGGTATAACACAGTGGAGCAATACAAACAAAACAAGAAGCTGTATGTAAGAAAAACAGGCAGACAAGAAAATTACCTTACAATTGTGTCTATTTCAGTTAACAAAAAAAAAAAGTAAATGTCCATATTGTGGAGAGTACACATTTTACTGCAGTCTACAATGCTCAGCAATGATAGTGAATGCAGTATCACGATGGTAAGAATGATGGCAGGCTGTAAACAGCATGATAATTTTAATGTGCTTTAAGTGCCCAGCCTACTAGCAGACCTGCAGTTGCTTGATGGTCTCTCCACCCTTGCCGATGACTAGGCCGACTTTGTTTGCAGGGATGAGGATCTGTTGGATGGAACTGTTGCCGTCCATGTCGTTGTGGAAGCCTGGACCGTACCGACACTGCTCCACAATCTCACTCAGCAGCCTCTTCGCCTGCCTGTGGAGAGGAACAAACCACAGCAAAGGCATTTGTCACCACATTTACTCCATTAAGTCTCATTTCACTGTTTCGGAAGAGAAATCTGATCCAGTGATGCAAACTGAACTTTGAGTTTATGTGTGATGTCTCAATAATAGGGAACTTTCCTAATGTTCTCTGGAGCTTCTTTGAGCTTGTTACAAATGCTGCTACTCACTCAATGTTTTCTGGGCTCCCGGTCAGCGTGCACGGTCTGTCCAACATGCCACCGCTGTCTGTGACAAAACAGAACTTTTAAGAACCTGCAAATTATCCTCACAACAACGACGACATCTCAACAACTTCAATTTAAACTGACTCCCATTTTAGAAAAAAGACCCATAGAAACCCTAGAAAATAGAAATACCCACAGAAAATATATGCAAAAATGAATCCCATACAAAAACTGCATGCACAAAGGGCTTCAAATACACAATTTGCACTTTGGATTGCATTCAATCTGTTTTTAAGTATCATGCACTGCATGTTGTTATAACAGAAAAACAGACTGTTTACCTCAGAATAAGGGTTTAGGCCTGGAACTCTTTACAAATACTGTATTCAAGTGCAGTTTGATATACAATAAGTGATGCTTTATATAGACAAACCAGGATAAGTAGTTTGGGATTATAATTTCTTTATTATTCTTATTAGTTAGGAATTTGTTATGCAAAATTTGCAGTGGTATACAAGAGCCAACCACTAAAATTCATGGCAGCATATGAAAAAAAGGCACACACCTGAAGGCCTCACCACTCATACTTCCATTTAGATCAAGAAAAATAAAATGTTGCTAAAATTTGGATAAGCAGCTACAGTGAAAGAATGTTGGTTAACTGCTGCAGTTGAGATTGATTTTTGCCTATTTCTTACTACTTACCAGAGGCAATCTGGATCTTACAACCCGATTCTTGCTGTATTCTTGAGATCTGTTCTCCTCCTTTTCCAATAACTACAAAAATGAGCGCAACATTTTTTAAGTCGTTTTTAAATTAAACAGATAAAGTTGTGCCCAGAAGTTTACATACACTGGCAGAATTTGTGACTTTTTGGACATTTTTCAAAGAATATGAATGATAAAACTTCTATTCATCATGTTTATTGGAGCTGAGATGGGGTGGAGGCAGGGCAGCTGACCCGGGACCCTAAAGTCCCAGGTTTGATCCTAGCCATTCCCACGTCATGCGTGGTGTCTCTGAGCAAGACACCTAATTCCTAATTGCTCCCCGGGCACTTGAATTGGTCACTGCTCAACCTGCGTGTATCCCAGGTGTGATGGTTAAATGCAAAGAACCAATCTCACCATTGTATGGGATCACATAATGATGACAACACATAAAACTTATTACTTATTATTATGGTAAGTGGTTGAGCGAAGCCATTTATTATCAAACAGTTGACAACAGAAAATAAATGACCCTGATCAAAAATTTACATACCTTACTTCTTAATAACGTGTCTAGTCTCCTTTAACATCAGTGACAGCTTCAAGTCTTTTGTGATAGTTATGGATGACTGTTTTCTCACATGGTAAAACTGCCCATTCTTCTTGGCATAAAAAAAAATACCGTACATTCCGTTGTACATGTCGCACCGCCCTATAAGCCGTATCAGTCCAAATATGTCTAATAAAGTGGAAAAAATCCATAAATATGTCGCTTCGCTGTATAAGTCGCATCTATTATGAGTCACCACTGATGCGTTGTGCTACGTGTGTCACCGCTGACAACCTGGAAATGTGGGCCGGTGTGCCAAAAATCGACTGGCTGCCAATGGCAGCAGTGGGAGTGTGCATGGGAGGACTTTAAACAACAATTTAACAAGATTAACACTTAAAAACAATTATTTGTTTGCTTGGCTTCATAGTAAAGGTGTGTCTCAGTTGAATTTTTACTTAATAAATGCACTATGTTGGTCAAATTAGCTGCATTTCGCCAGGGCGATGCAGCAAAATGAAGCCGATTTGACAGTTGCTCTAAATGACCTGGACGAAGGTGGCAGGCTATGGCAAGCCGACTGTGTCATTAATAGCCACTTACCTAGTACATGACACAACATCATGCTCTACTACTCTGGTGCCATCTAGCGGCAGAAAAATGGTAGCGTTCAACATTTTCATTCAGAATGAATGAAAACGGCCATATTTCAGCTAAAAATTTGTTTATAAATATGGGAAAAAAAATCTATAAATATGTCACTTCGGCATAGAAGTTGCAGGGCATGCAAATTTGAAAAATAAAAAATCAAAAAGACATACAGCGAAAAACACGGTAGGTAAAGTGTTATGTGTTGTCATCACTGTATGTTCCCATACAATGGTAAAATTGGTTCTCTGCGTTTAACCCATTACACCTGGGACACAATGTGTTTCTTGCTCAGAGACACCATGACATGTGGGAATGGCTAAGGATTGAATCTGGGACTTTCAGGTCCTGAGTTGGCTGCCCTACCTCTACCCCATCTTGGCCCCCAAATGTCTCCAGTTCCTGTAAACTCTTGGGCTATCTTACATGAAGTGCACATTTAAAATCACCTCAAAGCTGCTCAATAATGCAGCGGTCAGAAGACTGGACATTCAAGAAACTTCACTTAATTCTACTGTAGCCACTGACATGTTCAGGCTGCTGTTTAATATACCATATTTTACATTATTAGTGTTTAGGGTATATCTTAGATCTATTAGAGTATTGTTTAGTGTATATCTTAGTGTACAGTATATGTTAGATCCTTATACAGTATACTGCTTCTTTATATACTTTATATTTTTGCTATTTTTGAGTGTAACTGGGACTTTTGAGTACACAATTTTGTTCCACCTCATGTACCACATGTGATGTGAATGACAAAGAATTAGAGGTGTAACGGTACCCTGAAATCACATTTCAGTTCAGTTTCAAGGAGGGCTTGGTTTGGTTAATTTTCGGTACAAAAAAACAAAACAAAACAAAAAAATAAATCAATAAATTTAAAAAAGGGACAAAATGAAGACTTACAAAATGTTTATTTTGAAAATATGCCAAGTAAACAATACGTTTGTATAAAAATAAATGAATATTTTAAATAAACAGCACTCTTTACAATAAATAAGCAACAGTAACAATAATAAAAATCTTAATACAACAGTCAGAACCAGAACAATAAGCAGCAGTAACAACAGGTGGCAGGAATAAAGCGGTAGAGCTTTGCTAATTTTGCAGTGTGGCTGTATTTGGCCTCATTACTCACAACCTCTTCTTGGACCTGCTCCCACCTGTGCCTGGAAAAGTTCAGGGTTCAGTCATCACAGACTTCTAAGCTGGAGGTGATCTCTGGTGGATTTCCCTGAACATGAAGACTCAGCTGCCATCTCTGTCCCAGACTGGAAATAAAACAGAGATTAAAAAAAATGAGTCAATAAGATTATAATTTTAAATTTAAAAAAGTTAATTAGATAATAATAATAAAAGAACAATACCTCTTCTTGAACGGTTGTTATAAGGTAGTTTAACCTCTCGGTCATCATCATCATCATCAGGGCAGGGAATCGGCTCCAGGGCTTGTTGACAATACTGTATCAATTTTAGCTTTTCATAAAGTGCTGAACTTATTGACTGAAGTGTTGATGTGATGGATGTTGTAGCGAGGCTCAAGAACTTTAAAGCCGGCGCATCAACAACATTCAGACGTAGATCCAGAGATTTAAAAACTCCCACAGCTTGTGTTATTGCTCTGGACTGATATGAATTACCTGATGAAGGTTACTGAAATACTGCTGTGTTATCGGTCTTTGCAACAAGCTGCTTTTCTGTAGAAGAGACGTTCACGTTCGGATGATGTTGCTGCTGCAGATCCAATCTCTGTGAAACAACGTCGACACAGCTTTGGATTTGTTCACTTGTCTTAACAAGAAAGCCATAATGTTCCCAACCAGGAGATCGCAACGAGAAGCTAGGCTACTAATGCTACGCGTGCTGAAAGATAATAGCGCCGTGCTGAAACACGCTTAGGAATTTTTTGTTCCATGGGGCATTATCTCTCGTTAATAAAATTTAACGAGTGAAAAAATGACTGAAACGGTACATATGTGGACCGAACCGAACGTGCCGTACCGAAACGGTTCGGTACACCCACGTGTACCGTTACACCACTACAAAGAACCTTGAACATGTTGACTTGGTCTTGTGTTTTGGATCAAGATTATGTTGGAAAGTCCCAGACCGTCTCATGCTCAGCTTCCGAGCTGATGTGAACAAACGTGCCTGTGTAACTAGCATCCTCAGAACATCAGCGATCCACCTCTGTGTTTCAGAGTAGGGACAGTGTACTTTTCATCATGACCATTGTTGAATTCTCTCCAAATGTAACATTTATGGTTTGGACAAAAAGTAAAAATGTGGTCTCATCACTCCAAATGAGTTTGGATGCTTATCTCGGTGCTGTTTGGCATATTGTAAGTGGGCTGCTTTGTGGCACTGGTGCAGTATTGTCTTCTGGCAACTCGACCGTGCAGCCCATTTATTTCCAAGTGCCTCCTTATCTCATCGAGCATCTTGAAACAGCCACACCACTTTTCAGAGTCCTGTACGTCAGCTGAAGTCATTTGTGATATTTTCTTTGCATTCAGAACAATTCTCCTGGCAGTCGTGGCTGAAATTTGCTGATCTACCTGAATGGCTTTGTTTCAACAGAATCACTCATTTTCCACTTTTTAATTAGGGTCTGAACACAGCTGACTGGCATTCTAAATGCTTGGATAGGTTTTTATATCCTTTTCCTGTTTTATAAAGTTCAACTATCTTCTCCTGCATATTTTTGCTTTCTCCGTGGCTCACCAACATCAGTGCAACACTGGATGAAACCTGTTAGGAGCCTAGAAACTCACTGACTTTTTATACACACCCACTAATTACAAGCAAACAGACCACAGGTGAGGATGGGTACCTTTAATAGCAATTTACACTTGTGTGAGTCAACCTGTGTGTATGTTATCATGCCAAAACTTCCAGGGTATGTACATTTTTGATCAGGGTCATTTGAGTACTTTGTATTATTATAATGTAAAAAAGGCAAACGCAATTGTTTGATAACAAATGTCTTCACTCAACTACTAACCATGAGTGAAAAAAAGTTTGTGTTATTCATATTCTCTGAAAAATAGCTAACAAATCACAAACTCTGCAAAGGTATGTAAACTTTTGAGCACAACTGTAGCTCAAGCACTGACCCAAACTGAGAACTTTACAAACATAGAGAACGGCATGCTAATACTTAAAATAATGAAACTGAGGGTAACTTACTGAATCCCACCATCTTATCAGGCACTTTGAAGTCTTCTGTTGCAAAAGCCCTGTTGAAAATGCACACACAAACAGCTCCCAACAGTTAAGTGCTGCCAAACATTTTATATTCTGATCTATGTATGAATCTTTTTTTTTTTTAATATTAGAATGGTGAAAAACTTATGAATTCAAAATTCAGATTAATTATACGTTTTAAATATTTTGTACATGGTTAAGTGAATTAAGGGATGTAACCATGTAAGACTAACAACAACAACAACAAAAAAAAGATGTGAGCAGTTCTCTAGTACATATTACAATATGTAATAATAAAATATTAGTTGGATTAACAGGGCCTCAAATATTTGTGGAGTAAACCTTACATCGTTCACATCTGTGTGAATGCAAAATATTAGCGAACTTTCAACCCCAACTTAGTCACAGGTAAATTATAAATTAAAACACTCAATGCATTACTGTAAGAGTTGTTTTCTGCTCACCTTTGATGTACCATTGCACCAAGATGGTTCCCTACTGAGAGGAAAAAATTAAAATTAAAATGTGATAATCTAATATCAGCACCAAAACAAACATTTTAAATTACTGCTAAAAACTATAAAAGACAGAGCCAAAGCTGGAAGAAATGGGAGTAAATGGGCATGAAGCTGCCAATCCTGAATGCCTGTGTCTGACCCACAGCGGGGGGTTCTCACCAGCATGGAAATCAGACCTGCAAGTGCATGAATGAGCGTTTCAATCAGAGACGCTCAGAAAGGGAGGCAGCAGTCGGGTCAGCAACTGCTGCTCCTGAATTGAATTTTGACAGGTGGAATCAAGCGAGGGTCATGCAGGGTCACTGGAGGATGTGCAGCCATGGACGCCAAGACTTGAATTGATATCTTACAGGTTCAGTCAATTTTATGGGTGTTTGCACCAAATTCACTTCTTCTGGAAAAGAGCTGAGGTTAAAGTGGAACAGCTATGAATACCAAAAGGAAGGTGTACCGACTTCTGATAAAATGTGAACGCCTTGAGAGTATTTCTGTTATAATTCCTGAGAACCAAGTGCAATGCAAAAAAAAAATAACTACTGCACAACAACCTTGACTGAGAAAAACTGGGGACAAATTCTTGTCAACAACAGCGCATCAGAGAAACCTAAACTTGAATTGTATACAATTTTCCTATCAATGCATTCAAGGCTGAACTATCATACAAACAACTGACAAGATAAGAGGAAGATGGGGTGAATGACTAGTGCTTCCTCTTTGTGAATTTAAAATGGATCAAATCTTTGTTACAAGTCCAAGGAACAGAAAAACTGGTTGATCCACTATGAGAAGGTGCCATTTATGACTGAGTTTGTTCCAGCGCCTCAGACTGAAGTCTTCCGGATGAAAGATGAAATGTTTCAACAAAGACGAATCCACCCAGAAGACCTGACTTAACCTTGTTAGATAGTAACTTAACTGTGGCATTGGTATTCTAGCTAATCACTAATTTACAGGAAACTCAAGATGTTGTACTTTGCAATGCTGTGATCCTAGGAAAAACTTCCTTACTTCTAGAGTTGCCACGAAAAGTAGATTTTCGTTCCTCGACAGCCATGAGGTTTTGTTCACAGCTAAAGTTTGAACTACCATCTAGATTCACTCCCAGTAGTTAAGAGTCACGGGCAGCAGCTGGCAGGTGCCTCAGCTAGTGATAAGGTAATGCAGATTCTGTTTTATGAAGGCCTGCTCTGAGCACAGCCGAAGCACGTAACAGGTTAAAGAATGTGTGTGAATAATTCTGGTTGATTCCCAAACAATTAAGAGTGAACAAGAGATACAGTGAGTGTGAAGGTGGAGGAGAAAAATGTTCTGAAGGCAGCCTTTGAAACATTGGAATATTTCCGGCTTTGTTTCTGATCGACACAGATCATAGTATAGATAAAATAACAGCATAGACAGGTTTTAATGTCATTGAGAAAGTCACGTTAAGTAAAAATCAGGACTTTATCCAAACTGAACTGTCATAGAAATTTTAAAGTATTGGCATTATTATTATTTTCATAAAATAATAAAATGAAAACAAGGGTTAAAAAGCAGATGTCTTAATTGTGCTCCCCTTTAAGTTTTTTTTTTTTTTGATTCAGAGATATTTATACAACCTTACAATGTTTTATAATGAACACAAACCAAAAAAAGGATGAATATGATTGACTCACCTCCATTATCTAAAGAACGTTTCTGGCCCCCAAAGCCATACAGGGAGGGGTCTATGACTGGACATGAACTATTCATGTTGGGCATCGGGTCTCCTCCCATCTTGGCAGCCATCTGGAGACAACACAGGACAGATGGAAACAGCTGGTTCAGTGATATTCTTTGAATGCATGCTTTTCTTTCTCCTGAGAAACCATTAGACAGCCTTTCATGATAAGAATGGCACTATCCTTTTTCTTACTTGCGTAATGGCGTCAAGTTTTCTGTAAAGTCTGGCCTTGACAAAGCCACCCGCTGTTCACAGGGATATCTTTAAAACATAACTGTGTAGAGTTCAAGCAGCTCAGAATGAACTACTGCAGGAATTGAAACTTCTCTGCTTGATTGCTACACCTTCACTGACATTTTACACAGATCACAGGACATGGTAGTACGGTACCATTCAAAAATGTAAACATATTTTAAAAACTCAAGAATAAACTCAGTGCCATAGAACTTGTAAATGAGGCAAAAGGGAAAAAAGACAAAGAAATCATGTTTACCATCAACATAAACAATGCTTTGGTGATTTGGGCAATGTTCTTATTTTTTAATAAAGAAATCAAATAATAGCTTCAATATGTTTAATAGTTCACACAGTTGAATCCATACGAGACTTGGGCTGGCAAAACATCAGAATGAGCACAGGCTGCAGTGCAAAACAGATGTAAATTCTGAATTTTGCAGCAATTGATATTTTTACATAAAAAAAACTCATTGTGACTCATTTGGTCAGCACAGATCACACGTGCCAATTATTATTTTTAATTTAAAAAGCAGCAAAAGCTAAGAAAAAGTCTAAACTGAACTGAAAACTGTAAGAATAAACAGTATTTTAAATACAACTTCAGAGCTATAAATAGCAACACATCTACAACAAAACTTAGTGTTGACTCAAATGCACAATTACTGTATACTAGTCCAAGGTCCCTTGTGCATATGATCTAGCTCTTTCACAATGTGTTTACAAAATGACCACCATTTCCTTTCAAAAATCCTTTAATAAAAACAAACAAAACTTTCATTTATCAAAGTGCAAACCATGTCACGGTAACAGTTTATCCACAATTTAAATCAAACTAGCTTATAATGCACTCCTAATGGAAACACTACCACAAAATTAAAAGTTCTTCCATGTTTATACAGTTAAAAAAACAAAACTCTAAAGGACTATAATTTTGACTTTGCTTTAAACTAGTAATGTTCTGCTTTGAGGCAGAACCTTGTAACACCCATCTGAGTCAAAAAAAACCTTCACACTTCTAATTACTATGTAATCAGCACACATACTTTTTTTAACTAAAAAAAAAAAAAAAAAGGAAAAAAAAAAAAAAGCTATGCATACTTTTCAATTAACTTTGAACGTAGAAATTAAAACTACACATCTCCATATTCAGCCCTAATTCCAAGTGAGAAAACAGGCAGTTAAAGTTTTAACAAAAGCTTTATTTATGGTGATCAAAGTCAGAGCTTTAATTATAGATAACCACAACTCTGCAGACTTCTGAGAAAATAAAACATCTCTATTCATGCATTCGTGCAGTGTGGTCTACCTGACGCATACAACTACTCTAAAACTGTAGTTATTTGTATTAAAGCGTAGCAGAAAATGTATCTACTTTTAAAAGAAACCACTTGCCAATTTTAAGTAGATTCTCACATTCAGCAAGGATGGACATTTAAATGTTCTGTGTGAGAGCATTTTCTATTCTGCCTTAATCTGCCACCTCTCCTTTCACACAAAAGTATAGCATTTCAGAAAATTACACTAAATTGACGTGTGCTTGTCTGGATTTTCTTCCCTTTTTTTTTTTCCAATATAAAAAGTATGCTCTTGGAAATTAGAGTCTGTCCATCACCTTCAGGGATGATTATCTACTTTAGAAACCCACTGGTGAAAGCAAAGCTGTGATGGAAATAAGGAAGCATAAAAGGAAGCAGGTGTGAGGTTGTTGTAACTAAGTTGTCTCTGCAGACACAAACATCACGCATCAGAACATTAATACTTGTGTAATATTTGTTAGTTTCTTATCAAAAACTTGGCATTTTGACCATCCTATTTCAAAGGTGGCAGCATGTCAGGTTTTGATTTAGGATGCATGATATTGGATTTTTGGCTGATATGCCGATGTGTTATAACTTATTTAATGATAATGATACAGATATTTTATAGACTTTCCTTTGTCAGAACATAGCCCTCTTACGCTCATTTGCTCCAAAAATTGTGTAACAGCTGTAAGAGCTTGTGACACATATTCAGCAACAGCCACATGCATAGCGCTTTAACTTATATTAAAGGAAAAGTGTTAATTATTCATTAGCATTAGTCACCTGTGATGCTGTCTCACTTGTGGAGGCTTATTCCAGGTTTCTAGCTGCAGTGTGGAGTCCTCTGCGCTCTTGTGCATGAAGGACAGCCTTTTTAAGTTAAAAGTTTTTGTCTATCCATTGTGCCCCAATTAATCGTGCTAATGAACTTGACGTCCAAATGTCTCTGGTAAAACTCACTCAAGTGCTATCGGCTATTAGCTTCTCAACGACGTCGGAAATCACAGCATGTAACTCGGGTAGGGTTACATTGGAAAAATATCTCCTACTGGGGACGATGTAGTGATGCTCAATGTAGTCCAAAAAGTCTTCTCTCCCCCCCACCCGAATCTGATATCCACAACAACAATAAACAAAAAAAAAAAACTTTCACACCGCCGACATTTTGACTTGTTGCATAATCAGATCAGGTGGGAACACGTGACATCACGTTGTGCTGGCGCTGCAGGCAGGTTTGTCACAGAGTTGTCATACAAAAACAGTGCCTTTTGTATACTGGAGCGTTATTTTGATGGAATGGCCCATGTCTGATATTTAACTTTAACGCCAATATCGGCCAATACCGATACCATGCTGATAATATTGTGCATCCCTATAGAAAATATTTAAATCAGGTTTTTGTTCAAAAAGGCTTTTGCAGCAATATCTTTTGAACAAGTGTGAGCAAACAGCAGTCATGTCACGTTTTAGCAAATATGTTTTAACTCAGCCAGAAGCTTTGATACTTCAACTTTGAAATTAAAACATTTTTTTGTTTTAATAATATGGATGAGAAAAACAGGTTTCATATCTGTCATAAGGAACACAGAGACAGCAATTTAAAACTTTTAAATTGTATTTTCAGATTTGTTTCATTTGCAATGCTGTGCTCCATAAATTCAGCGCCTTTAAAACATATCTCATTTCAGAGAGCAGGAAGAGCTGGTTAAGGTGCAGATACACACACAGTCATATTTAATTGCGTCATTGCATAACAATAAGCTGGATCCTTTTCGTATGATTATAAATGATTGTATGAAATCAGTAGCTTTAAAAATCTTCTCAGACTTGCTGCAATAGTGAACTTGTGACCAAGTTCTGAAGGATTTTGTAGACTGTCTCTCAAACAGCCTCGCTGTCCACTAAGACCTCTAAGTACCGTAAACAACAGTGTTGACTGGACAAGCCTCAAAGATAGTTTCCAAGGCAGCAAAATGTGCAAAGAAAGGCATTATGGCACAGCTGTTGTTGGTGGTCTATACCATTAATGTTTGTCGTTTTTTTAAAATAAAATTAAAGATTTACAAGACCTTCGAGAGGGTCAAAGATAGTGATCAAGTACCATATCAATATGGTCACTGGCAAATGAGTCATTACAGAGGTATATCTGGGAAAAAAAAGATCTTAACCCAATTGTGTGCTTTACTTTTGTTTGATAAAACAACAACTAATCTCAGTTAGTGTTACTTTGTGATTTAAATGTCCGTTTTAAAGGGAGCTCTTCAAGAAGGAAGAAGCAGGTAGCTGCTGTGTGTGCATCTGTGGTAACAAACACCACACACACACACCTCACATCCCTGGCCTATGCCACACCAATGTCAATCAAAATAAAATAAAACAGACTAAACTTTTTAAATCAAGTATATAAAACCATTCATGTTAACTGGACAATCTGAACAGGTCAACCTCGGTTTACGACCCTCTCGGTTTAAGTTTTTTCGCACTTACGACCGCCTCCCCCAGTGACGTCATCACACCTTACGTTGTCTTTTTATGCAGCATTTTATGTTATTTTAGATTTTTTTTAGGTTATTTTGTTAGCTACAGTAACTGGTTGGAAACACATTAAAACAGCGTTCTAAGTGCGCAGTGGTTGTTTTACATTGAAAAAACGTGTTTAAAACGTGTTTAAAAAGACGTAACGGCTGCCATGTGCTTTCAGTTTCGGTTTACGGCCGAAAATCCAGACTTACGTTCGCCACGTGCGATCCATTTCGGTTTACGTTCAAATCGGTTTACGTTCAGCCCATAGGAACGGAATTCGAACGTAAACCGAGGTTGACCTGTACAGAAATAAAGCATAAAGTTAAAGTTTTACTCTTTGTATTTGTTCAAATATCCACATATTTGCCAACAAAATCACATA
>JARVGV010000578.1:16902185-16913684 GCA_031762435.1 Hypsolebias longignatus | reverse complement strand
AAAATTGAATAGTTTTCATTTGATACTATTTCTATCTTAACATGTGATTCTTGACCTGCCATTGTGTATCTGTTCCTTCTTCAAACCCAGCCGGTTGAAGCAGATGGCCGCTTGTCCTGAGCCTGGTTCTTCTAAAGGTTTCTTCCTCATGAGGGAGTTGTTCCTTTCCACTGTCTCCTTCATGTTTGCTCAAGATGAGAGTCTGTGATGGAGTTAAACTCAAAGCAGTCTGCTCCTCAGATAAATAATATTAAATTATTATTTTTATATATAAATGTTTCTGTTCAGTGCCCTGAGATGACTTCTGTCGTGACTTAGCGCTATATGAATAAACTCAATTTAATTGAATATTGTATAATTCAGCTGTGTGAGCGTGGTCATTTTTCAGCAAAAGCATGAAACAGACAAATGTCCTAAACCTAAAACTGTCGCTGAAATTAGTGCTGCTTCAATCTGTTTCCTGTGCTTTTTAAACTGTAGGAAAATTTGAAGAATTAACACAACTGATATGGCTGTCTTTATTATTGTTCTTCTTACAGGAGCACATTGTAGTGACAAACAAAGTTGCTTCCTTACGGTGCTTTTCCAGTCTGTGTGCTTTTATTGTTTTCCCCGGCACCACCCACACACCCTCTCGAAAAAGGAAAGAATATAGAAACAATTTGTCTGTGTCTTTCTGCCATTATTTTGTAAGGATTATAGTGGACACTATGGTCAGAGCTGAGCTCAGATTTCCAGTTAGAATACGTGCATACCCCTTTATACTGCTCTGCAAGACTGGGGAAAATAGAAGTAAAAAAAAAACAACTAAACTTCAACCATGTGGACGTGATAGTTTTTCATCAATAACAGGTAACCGTCCTAAATCAGAATGAGGCAGCTGTCTCGTTCAGACTGCTGTCTTTGTTTTAAACTGTTGGGTTTGTTGTGCTATAGCAATTAGCCTTCCATGAGTAAAAGGCAAAATAAAACTGGGGAGAGGGGTTGAATATTGTGCAGAAAAATTGAGTAATTACTGGACTAACGCAAGCACACACAAAAGAAGTGTATTTTGGAGACACAAGGACATAATTTCACCAATAGAGGATTTAAAAGAAAAAAAAAAACAGGCACCCACTCAATCACCTAATGCATGCTAAACGCACAGCACAGTGCAAGAGCACCACACAGGTCCTCGTCTCTAATTCACATAGTGCTGCATCTATTAAAATTAAGCCAAGGTATCCGGCTTAAGGCTGCTGCCGATAAGGTCAAAGGCGTAGCGAACACTGCAACACTCATTTCTCTCCCAACATAATCGCACTCACTCTTGACAAAAATCTGCATAATGTTTCGTGTATAGCTACCAGCTATCACGGAGGAGGTGTGGGGAGGGGTTGGACAGACGGGGTGTGGATTTTGAGCCAGCGGCATATCCCTCAAAGTCAGAGCCAAATTAAATCTGCAGGTGAAAATGTGGCATGTGTGCTGCCTGAAAGACGCACAGCTATCTATATTTATATGAATAAAATATGGCTGGTCAAGGGGCCACGAGCCTGCAGGGAATAAACTCCTACGGCAGACAGAATCAATCATTATATGCCACTGAAATGCATTTATCGCAGGCTTGGACCTCTTTATTATGATTTCATGGGGCTTGATATGAGCTCTCTTCCTCTGTTTTCTTTCTCTGCTTCTCCTCCTCGTAAAAAACAAAGGTATTAAAGGCCTAGCTTTCCATCCAGTTATTCGTAATACCCACCTTTCATGCCAGAGTTTAAAACTATAATCTAGGCCTGTTACGATAACAAATTTTGCTGGGTGATTAATTGTCTCAGAAATTATTGCGATAAACGATAATATTGTTTGAAATTTGACAATAATTAGTCATTATTGTCTAATTTAAGAAGAAATGTTGGTTAATTTGTTTTGAGTGTAGTGTCTTTTTTTTACCACTGGATGGCAGTATCAGACTGTTTGAACTGAAAGCTGGATAGTGAGGGAGCGAGCAGCGTGTCTTTTTAAGAAAAATGGGAGGGAGGCCCCTTAATGTGACATGGGCTGTGTCTCTGATTTTTTCGGCTCTCAAAATGGCGAACACTCGGTGTGGTTTGAGCTCTTTAGCTTAGCATTTTTCACACAAAGCTTTTAATATAAAATCAGTAAACAAGTTCTCAGCTTGTTTTTGAAGAGAAAAACATTTTTTTACATGAAGGCACGGGTTTCAACTGTGAATTCTGGAGCTTCGACAAGATGGAGGGTTTTTTTCTCGAGGTCGGCCTGGTGGCTTAGCTTCTCAGCTTAGCTGCTTTTAATGATCCAAAAACGCATTTTTGGATGTAAAAACAGATTTTAAAGAGAAAGGGAGGGGTCAGTGAAGAACACCGGAGTTGAGCCTTTAGTCATCCAGTGTCTTCAGTAGAAAGAGGGAGACACAAAGAAACAATAAATGAAAATGAGGTCGATAATTTTCATTTATCATGCGATTAATTGATTTATTGTTTATTGCAACAGGCCAACATTAGATGTTATTAAACTAACATGAACACAAAATATCATTAAATTAACAAGAACAACAGATTCAGTGCAGTAATCAGCTGCTTTCTGATATGGATCAACAGAAACTGCCCCGGGCAGATATCGTCACACAGGTTAATGCAGATGAGTAAGTTAAAGTCTCAAGGCCATCGTGGCAAAAAGGGAAACAAGGTTTGGGGGTTATCAGGAAGGATACAGTGTTAATCACAGAGTAACCTGAACTCCCCCGAGTCTTATCTGAAGGAAAACATATGAGCGGCCATCGGGACGTTTCCTAATGTGATGCTACTGAGCAAAGAGGGACCATTGTATCACAGGTGGGGGGAGTTGTGGCGTTTGAATGGTCGAGGTCTGGCCTCAGCCTTCAGGGCTGTAACTGGAGGAGAGACAACGAGCGATACACAGAGATACTCAGCACAAAGTGTCTTTATTTAGATGACCTCCAAGATGGATCAGAATCAAACTTGTTGGTTTAAATATTTAAATTGAATTGTGAAAAATAGTTCAAAGGTAACGCGTTAAGGACTGAAACCAACATCTCTTCTATTTCAGCAATGTTTATATTTGATGCCAGCCCCAAAGATGTGGCAGATGGGTCATTTTAGGACAGATAAAAGGGCAAAAAAGACAAAAAGTGAAATGCAACACTGGAAATGGGACTGATGTAGGTGGAATTTATATTTGAACTTTTTTGAGAAGGTAAGAAGAGAAGTACTGAAGTACACGGATTTTAGAATCATAAGAAAACTGCTTTTTAAGCCAGAAGTGTTGGTGATCTTTCTACAAATTAAGAGTTGTAGAAACCAAAACACTCAAGACATATTTTGGGTGAGTATCTGATTACAACTGGTTTCAAACAAAACAAAAAACCGCACTACAACACATCAGCAGCCATTAGTTTTTCCAGCGTCTAAACCTCGGCATTGTTAAAACTGTGTGAGATCGTCATGACAGAAAGAAAAACAAATTGCGCCGTCCAGGTGAAATGCAGTTGATTTGACCATTAGAGTAAATTTATTAAGGAAAAGTTCAACTGAGACACACCTTTGCTGTAATGTGGAGCTAACAAACAATTGTTTTTAGGTGTTAAATTTTGAAGAAATGCACTGCGAGTCCTCCCTCTTTGTGCTCCTGCAGCCGCAAATCAATTTTTGAAATGCAGCTGATTTGACCTTTAAAGTGCATTTATTAAGGAAAAGTTAAACTGAGACACACCTTTGCTATAATGTTGAGCAAATAAATAATTGTTTTTAGGTGTTAATCTTGTTAAATTATTTTTAAAGTCCTTTTGTGCACGCTCTTGTGGCTGCTATTTGGCAGCCAATCAATTTTTGGCACAACACTGGCCCATGTTTCTGGGTGGTCAGCTGTAACGCATAATAGATGTGACTTATATGGTTGTGCAAATTATGTTTTTTTTTTTTTCACTTTATTAGACATATTTGGACTGATGCGATATGTACGGTGGACAATATGGTACTTATTACTTGTGCTACTATTCCTAATTTGCGGGTTTTTTTTAAAACTTATTGCGGGGCTTTAGGGTACGGATCCCCCGCGATAAACGAGGGACTACTGTATTTCCACTATTTCATTTTTGTACATTTCAATAAATGGCTGTAAAGATTTCAGAATTTTTAGGTTTAATATACAACCCTGCAAAGTTCTTAGGCACAAATGAAAATAAATAAATAAATAAATACACCAACAAGTTTCCTCAGGTGGCGTCCTTTTTTATTTTTTTTTTATTTTTTTTTTTAAATAAAAATGTGCTAAAATCTATTATTGCAATTAAAATGTTTCAACATTTGACATTCTGTCTGTGAACTAAGTTTGATCATGGTAAATAGAAGGTTTTTAACTAAACTGGTAGTCAGACGTTTACGGTGCACACATGCATTATTAATCTTGAAACTAATGTTTTTTTAATCCTGAGGCTGCAGGTTAGAGCATGGATTGCATCAGAAAGGGCATCCGGCATAAAACAACTGCCATATTTTTATGTAATTTGCTTACATGACTAAGAACAATCTGAAAACAAGAACTAGATGCACCAGTTTGAATTTATGGTAGATTATCTATTTGCATGAGGTCTAAATTTTATACACACAAATTGAAATGTTTGAACATTCACTTAAATCTAAAAAAAAAATGGTGCTGAAGGTTAAAGAATGTCTTAATTCTACTAAATAAACAAGACTTTGTGACTTCTTATTAGTGATTACGATCGACTGCAGCTGTTAAGTTTCTCTTTGCCAGGAGAAAAAGGATTTGATCGACAGCATTTATTGGATGGATCAATACTCATCTGTCACTCTCTGAGGAAAATAAATTGGTTGGGGTGTTCCAGAAGCAAATAAAGTAGAAGGAGTACCTCCAATAACTGCAACTTCACCACAAATCAACATCATGGTTGACATTTAGTTGAAAAAACACAAAACTGTTTTATTCCTCGAATGAATAAAGCATGTTCACAATAAGTTTATGGGCCGATCTTTCTAAAGTCTCAACTTCAATATCTGCAATAAATTTAAACTTCTGCATCCACTAGTTTTTAAAACCAATTGAAGTTGTAGGTATCATAGTCATTATACTTGAACAACTCAAATAAATTATTAACAGCCTGAAATTAATATGGCATTCATGCCATAAACGTCTGACCACTGTTTTACATACACCTTAAGAAACTGTGCTTATAATATGCCATTATTTCAACTTCAATTAAACATACAGGAAGATGTAATAAACTGAGAGACAAGAGGTTGTGAATACTAAAATCACTAAAATATTAAGCGTCTTTCAAAGCTCAAAATGAAACTTTGTGCTTGGTTAATGTATGCAAATCCTTTCCCCACTTCAGACCTCTGCACCATAAATATTTCATTGTATTTAATGCCTATAATCGATTCATTATTGGAGTAACGGTCCAAAGCAAAGCCTCTGAATAAAATCTGTTGTGCAATACGACCATCATACATTGCTATGCTGTTGTGATGGCTCGTCTGATTCTTTTCAATACATTTCTCCACAGGACTGAAGGACAGGACACTAAGGGGGCAGTAAAAGGGTGGGAAAGGGGCAGAGATAGAGGTTTGTGAGCTACAGTGGCCCTGCCCCTGGATTTCTTATCCAGCAGCGAGGGACCCCTCTTCTCTCTACAACACCCTGAGTATTGGGGACTCATCTGTCTGGCATACTGTCTTTGTACTTTACTGTTACTGGTGACATTTTGGTGTCACGGTGTCACGATGAAGTGGCTCCCCTCCCACGTCGCCGCCTGCGGCAGCACAACCGCAGGAACAATGAGGTCCCGAGGAGTTGGGGTGGAACTCAGGAGGCCCCAGCTGGGCGCAACGCCCTAACCCTTCCCCCTCTCAGGCTCCCATGAAATCGGGAATTAGTCTAAGCGTTGCTGACGACAAGTCAATGTCTGTGTGTCCCAGGCTCTTCCCAGGGCCCGGCGAGGACCCAGGGTGAGGAGAGACACAGACGCAGACACATCGACCAAAGGATGGGAGCTCTGAAGGTCATTAGGGGCGACCGGTGTGTACTGCACTGACCTCCGACCTCAGCAGAGATCAGACTCATGTCTCTCTTGTGGTTTTGTGAGAAGTGCTGTTTCTCTCAAAAAGAGACCAACGCGTCTGCAGTAAGTGTAAAAAAATACAGCAGCATCACTCCAGATGTATGAAGTGTTTCATTTAAAGAAACATACATGGTCCTCTGCAATGAACTGAACGTTTGTTCTGAAGTAATGAAGCAGACATTAGTTTAGCACTTTAAAGCGGTTTGAACTGTTGATTTAGTCAGATAAATGTGATTCAGCACTATCAACAATATATAATATAAGTACATTTACTGCAACATGACAACTGCTATTCAGAATAAATGCAAAAACATTTTTATAGAAATTGTTTTTCAGTTTTGAGAACAGGTTAGTTAGCTTACCTTGGGATTCTCCAAGATTCCAGACTCATAACTACAAATAAATATTTATAGATTTATGTTAGGCTTAAACAAACAAAAAATAAAATAAAAAATGTGCACCCTATTAATTATACCAACCTTATGTGCATGAGATTGGCATCCATGCTCCAGGGTGCCCGGGGAGTAACGGGAACTGGGATGCCATGTTCCTAGTTTGACAGAAAACAAATATTATTCAAATGTCTGTCTGAAAGAAAACAACAAATATTTCAAAGCTAGATATATATATATAAAAAAAAAACATGGCCAAGAAAGTTCTCTTTAGCAGAAACAGTGAAAACTACTTTAAACAGCCCAGTCTGACATGCTATGCAACAACAGATACCCTCTCTGATTGTTTTCACAGTCACAACAATCAGTTTTTGTATATTTGTAGGAAAAATTTTCATTCTTTTTATGCTGCATTTTTACACAAAACTCTGCAAACCAGCCACAAATAATAGTTGACAAAACATCAAGAGCACCCTCCAGTGGATTGTCCATCAGGATCAGATGAAAACTGCACAGACAGCACAAAATGTTTGTGGTCTGAGAAATGTAGATTTGAGTAAAATAAAAGTGAAATATGATTGTGAAATTAGATTTCAGGTAGAAAGCAAGGGATGCAGTCAGAGCTATATGTAATAACGTGGACAAACCATATGTGGAAATAGAAATTAGGAGAATTCAGCTAATTAATTCCAGGCTGAATGTTTCTGTTACAATAAAAGAATCACACAATATGGTTTTAAGAGTATATTCTTCAAAATGCAAACTTTATGTAGCTCAATAACCCATATTATCATATAAACATTGCATTTTTGGACAGCTAATTTTCATTTAAAGCACAACCTTGTGCCCTGTTGTTTAATATCTTTAATATTTAAATGATAAATCAGTACTTCCACTCATCTTACAGACTTAATAATAAAATAAAAAGTATTTTGTGCCAACAGTGCAGCTTACCTGTGCATATTGCATCAGGTCCTTCCTTCCCCGGAAGCGATTGTAAAACTCGGGGATCCTCCACGGTGCGATGATCTGAAGAGCACATATGAATAAAAAAGTAGCTGCAGCAACAACATTTCGCATTGCAAACAGTTGTCTCAAGAAAAAGGCAGCAAAACTAACCTGAACCTTGGGGTAGAGGGCGTAGCATGTGAGCTCGAAGCGTATCTGGTCATTTCCCTGAAAGTTAGAAAAGTTTTCATCTTAACGTGTCAAAATCACCTCTGACATTAACACTTTATATGAACTACATCTGTAACGTTAGGTCAAACAAGTGAAATAAATAATTAAAAAACAACTTTATTTTCCATATTTTTAGCATTTAAATATACTTTTGTTTAATCTATAACGCACATGCACTACGAAAAATATACAGATATTTCATACATTTATTGTCCGTAATTTCAATCAATCATATCAAAATGAAAAATTGAAAAGAGGCAACGAGGCAGATCTTCTATTTTTACATTCAAAAAACGAGAAAACATTCAACTGTGAAGTCAGTTCCACATCAACTATAATGTGGTGTTTGTCTCCCTCTACAGGCCAGAAGAGGGCACTACATACAAACAAACCTTTTGAAAGGTAAAACGTGAATTAATGTGGGTAAAAAAAATACATCATGAGGTATGGTTTGTCAGAATAAGTTTGAACATTTTTTATTAAACTGTATTTATAAACATTACTAAAATTACTTAATTGTGTTCCTATAAAAATAAGTGGTACTGAGAAAACATAATGAATGCAGCCCTGATGCATGCTCAATAATCCAGGTAGAAAAATCTAAAAAAGCTAAGTCTGGTCCTCTGGACATTCATGTCCAGAGGACCAGACTTAGCTTTTTAAGAATGCATAAATAAGTGTCAGCAGTTCCACTGTCTGCAACAAACAACTAAAATAACCTTCAACAAACAAAGTGACATGGTTCTACATTTCATGTTAAGACTGATGTTAGAAAACGCATCAACTCTAAAGCTCAGTTTCACTGGCTGGACCATGACCACATCACACGTATTTAAACAGGATCTTTACATTATTTACAATGCTAATATTTACAATAATAATATTTTTACAATAATAATAATATACTCTTTTAAAGGATTTGGGCAGCTGTGGTTTAAGAGAAACAGCAGGTTGGTAGTTCAATGCCAGCTCATACAAAGATCAAAGTGCCTGGGCAAAATTCTTTTGGCCGTTCCCTTCTTCAGGGGTCACCACAGGGAACTAGGTCGCATAAAGACTTGGCAATTGTTTTTACGACTGATGTCCTTCCTGACAACCACCGAGCTACCACAGCCCTCTGTGTGGAGCAGAGAGCTGTTATCTAGGGCACCCGGGGGAGCAGATGGTGGGGGTTAAGGGCTCAGAGTGGAGAAAGTGTGGGTGTTTCATCAATCCCACCCACATTTTGATGTTGTCTGTACCGGGAGTTGAACCATCGATCTTCCAATCGCAGGTCCACCTTCTCTAACCTCTGCGCCACCACTCCCAGTCTGTTTGCCATTTAGTTATAATTTGTTTAAATTAAATATTTTAAGAAAAAGTATCCCCCAGAAACAAAAGCAGTCTCTAAAGGAACATGAGCGCATGGTGGTATGATATGTAGATGTTTTACTTCTAACTGTATTCTGTTTATGCCAAACCCACGAGTTTGACATTGATATTATGTAAATTAATTATTAATAAAGAACGCTCATGTGTTTGAGTGCAGCCAAGCGTACCTGTGACATGGACTGTGGAAAGACTGTGGTGCTCATGCTCTGTGTGCTGTTCATGCTGAAGTTGAGGCTCTGGGAGGAGGTGATGGATTGAGTTGGTGCCATCAAGTCAAACAGGTCTGCTGAAGCGAGACCAGAGGCTGGAGCGAGAACCGTGGCAGGAGCAGGGGCAGGGGCAGTGGGAGAAACTGCTGTCATGGCTCCAAAAAAGTCATTTCCACTTATGTCAGCACGCTGAGCAGTTGCTGGCATCTGACCTCCAGGAAAGGCATTCCATTCACCAAACTCTCCATTGGTGCTAGAGGTCGTAACTGGAGCCACTTGGTAGAAAGAAAAAAAAAAGTTATTGTCCATCCTTGCCATCCATGTCTAATTCTTACTGTAGGAGCTCAGAGCAGAGAATCTACACAAGAAAATGTGAGCATGTAAATAAAAAGACACATTTTGAGAGCCTAGTTAAAGTTTTTCCAGGAAATCTTCAGCGACCACTAGCGCCATGTTTGAATTTTTCATTGAACTGGCCCGGGCCCGTTGCCTCCTTCCACCCCCACGAACAACCCCTGTCCCTGTCTCCTTGTCATCCATAACAGGAGTTGATGTGTGTCTGTTCTTATTATGCAGAGCAGGTAGCAGGCTCCATATGGCCGGGCACCCGCCGCCCCAACATTCCTCTGAATATTCTAGCAGCACAACTGCAACAGGACAGCACAGCCAGACACACACCAACAAAAAACCTGAAACATACCAGATCCTGAGGACGGTCCAGCTGAGGCAGAAGACGAGGTGAAGTCAGCAAATCCACCAACAAAGTCTGCATGGAGAAACAAACATAACCAAGTCAGTTTTAAACGTGCACGCTCCAGGTGTGGTTCTTGAATAGTTAGCATTCCTGGAGCGTTTTAGGGGAGAGAGGAGAGATGGTGGCAGTGGCAAGGTGGAAGAAGCCAAACATCTGTTCAGTGTGCTCTCCATTCACAAGGGACTCCTCCAAAAAACATCTGGTGGAGTTAGTTTCTATACATCAACTCCCTCCCCCTGCCATCCCCAAAATCTGAAGCTGGTATCAGCAACAGAGCAGCATCACCTCCAACAGAGTCAGAGTTTTTACCTCTTTCAGATTGTTTCTCGATGACACGATTCATATAAAAATTGCAACTAAAGTGATTCCAGTCTTCAACCTATTTTGTCTACAGAAACCACAGAAACACAGCTGGTAATATAAATACTTCCTGGTAGGATGGTTGATGAGTTGCCACAGTTATATTACATATTAGTTACATTTTACCTGTGGCAGCAGGCTGGCTAGGTGTGGTGTCCACCATTAATAGGTCAGCTATGCCGCTGCTGGAAGGCTGGGGAGCAGCTGCTGGCTGGGTCTGAATTTAAGACAATTAATCACAAATAAGTGCAAACAGAGAACCATAACAATAAATCATGATGTTTTTTTAATCAAATGTGCATTTGCTACCTGTTTGGCAGTGGTTTCTGGGGTCTTGTCTCCTGTGTAGTTAGCTGCAGCTCCCAGGTCCACCTTTTTAGATGGTACTCCTTTCTTTCGTGTTGCTGTCGTTTCTGTTGCCTGGACGATCTGTACGCTCTTGGTTGTAACAGTCTCCTCTTCATCCTTGAACTCTTTCTTCGACCGACCGTTGTAAGACGAACGATCGCGGTCCTCTTCGTTCTCACTGTGGAGGGAAAAAAACGTGTTGAGGGAAAATAAAGCAGGGATGTTTTCTGTTTGTGGACTTCTGGTTTTAAGGATAATAAATAGTTGAGAATTGAATTATTACACACCTAAGCAATACCTTAAAGAACTTAAAAGCCTGGTTGGATGCAAAAGACAAGTTTGTTGGAAAAATGGGAAACCACAAGAACTTGAGTGACTGTTTTTGTTTAATGAACCTGACCAATAAGTTTGTTTTTGTACTCAAGACATTTGGTACACGGATACAATAATTACTGGGCAACTCATGGTTTACTATGGAGCTTAGTTGTTTAATAAAAATATTGTGAGGTCACACTTGAGGCTTTGTTTTAAGGCTCCCCCATAGCTCTGCGTACGGCCGTATGGTGTCCGTACACGCGTACTGTACGCAAAAAGTTCACCCGCACAGCTCAGCGTACATTCTCGCGTTTTCGCGCTGAATTCGTGACATTATTTCCTTAATTTTGTCGGGTTCAGACAGCTCCACAGACAAGGAGCGTTTACCTATGGGACAAAATGAGGTCGCTGATTGGTCATTTGCTGACACGCCTACTGAATTGATTGACAGGTCGGAAGAAAAAAAAA
>JARVGV010000578.1:16864944-16892724 GCA_031762435.1 Hypsolebias longignatus | reverse complement strand
TCAGTCTAAAATCTGCGTTTACGGCCGCCACGTGTGTGCAGTTCCGGTTTAAGTCTAAATCGGTATACGGCCGGGCCGTAGGAACGGAACTTGGCCGTAAAGCGGGGACTACCTGTACTAGTCTAGTCTATGGGCTGTGAGATGAATGCACAAAAACTGTTTATTAAGTGTAATTCAGTAGAAAAATTAACACAGTAAACATGCATGTTACCAAATAAAGAGCTTAGACAAAAAAACAAATTTGCAGTACATAAAAACAATGTTCACATTTGTAATCCTTCAAAAGAATACAAAGCAACAATTGTTAGTTTTCTGGGACAGGCCAATTACTTAATTTAAATAAATAAATAAATAAATAAATAAGTATGTTATAAATGACCTGGAATATCAAACATTAACTTGCTATTGACTATTTTTATGATTTTAATTCTTTGTGCTCTGACTCGAGTGTTATTATGCTCAACATATAACTGTAAAATCTACCATTTTATCAGATTGTTGTTGACAAAGTTTACTTGATAATTTCCAATACTGTCATAATTTTTGTTTTTCAAATCTGTAAAATATAAAACAACAATTAAATGCTGGGAATCAACACCCAGATGTGTTTTGATATTAAACTAACATTAAATAAATATGCAACTAAAACACAATGAATAAAATTAATTTAAATAGCAGAAAGTGCCCTTTGTATCCAGGTGGTGTCATGTTAGGACTTACAGAGAAGAAACTGGAGTCAAAGTGTAACAGAGTCATGAACATGAGCACAAGCAGAACCCGACCGCCCAGCTGCATGTACTGCTTTGGTGAACTCTCCCCCATGGAGGGGACTCCAGCAAACATGCTCTTTCCTTCTGAACGGGACTCCGCCAGCAGCAGGAGCAGACCACCTCCGAGGGCCAGGTTTCTAACAGGAGGGGAGAGAAATGCAAATCAGACAAACAGAAAAGTGTCCCTAAGGTTGGATGAATCAAAACTAATCATCTGACCAAAAACGAGTTTCTGTTGTTGCAACATCTTTTCATCAACTATTTTTCTGTCCACCAAACCTGTTAATTATAGGTGTGAACTACAGTATTATTTTACACTCTGACTTGATCCCATCAGCAAACAGAATGTGAAGTCCACAACGTGCACAAACAGAAACACTCAGACTCAGCGCTGTAGACTGATGATTCACTGTGCTTTCTGCTGTATAAATAAATATCATGCAGAGTCTACAGTGATTACAGTGATTATAAGTGCTGCTGCCTAAAAATTTACACCTAATCTGTCTCCAAAAAGCAATCTCAGGTTTCTTTATCTTTATCAAACCCTTGTGAAATGATTAAAATTATGGAGTGTTAAACATTTTAGTACAAAATGACCGCTGAGATGTTTTCAGCTGAACATATTTTATAGCTGAGTGATGCTTACCTCATCAAGAACTTAAGGTCCCATAAAATGCTGTATGCGACAGTCTGGTGGGAGACGGATATTACGTTAGCCATATTAATTTGTTGCATGAATTTATTAAACAAAAAAAAAGTCAGTAATCAAAGAGTTCTTACCTGTAGAGCTATAATGCCAAATAACCCAAAGCAGGCGTACTGTACAAAATTTCTACTGAGAATGAGGACACAACCACCTGTAGGAGGGAAACAGGAAGTTACAAGTGATATCACAAAGGCAATTAATTTTATTTTATTGTCCATTATTCTCTTGAAATGTCCACTACAATCATATACTTTCTTCTGTGCGTTGTACGAACTGATCATTAAAGGGCACAATCACAAATGAACGTGGTCAGCTCAGCAGAAATAACCGTAATCCAGGTCTGTCACAATGTCTTGAGTTAAAGATACTTCTCTGTCTCAGAGTTCCAGCATGGCACATCTAACTGAAGTCAATCCCAGAGAAATATTCATAATGATCTGCTTTTGGGCTTCAGTTACTAAAATATACAGTCAACCACCTTGCAGAAAAGGTATCGGACCGGACGGATGTGTATGCGGGGCTTTCTTCTTTATGTCTCTACAAGCAGAAATGTCCGCATCACAAGAGTTTATTAACACTGTTTGTTTACACCTGAATAATAGAGCTAAAGTGAACTGGCCACATACACAATTAACAAAAATCCCATTGCCTTACAGAAAATAAATTCAAATCTCAAACTTGTGCAATTGAACTAGCACATTTACTCTTGCATGTCTTTGTTAAACTTAAATAAATGAACATACTTTAAGTAACTCCTTCTAAGAGGAAACATTTCAGCTTTTAGTCAGTCCCTAAAGAGAAGACTGAGTAGATTTAAACATAAAAAAGTTAGAACAACTTTGTGTGAACCACATCACTTCTGCAAATAACAGGAACATGGTTTAAACTTCTCTCAAGACTATTGCATGTTCTTAAGTCATCCAGGACAGAGTTTTAAAACTAAGCGACTACACTTCTTTTATCATTTGTTGAGAAAGTTCCAGGCAAAAAGTGCTTAACAAACAAGTACCGGTAAATAGGTCCAGATGCTTTGTTTAAAAACTTTTAGGATCTCTCAACAGTTCCACTGAAACTGTGGTATTGTAGTTGCACATGTGCACAGGAACTAAAATTAACTATATTTATTGCCACTGTGTACTGAATGTACAAATTGTGCTGATCCTTGTGAACTCCTGACAAGTGACGCATAATGATTTTTTTTTAAGTTTGAATGTCATTACCACAGCCATGAAAATAGTTCTTTACAGTTTTACTTGCTTTTCTTATTCAAGTTTTGTGTGACATTATTCGACACTAATATTAATGTGTAACGATAACCCCCTGTGCACTCACCCAGCTGTCCAACAAGGTTTAGCAGCACAAAGCACATAGCCAGAAAGTAGCCACAGCTCCAGGTCGTCTCAATGTAGTCTCTCTGCTCGTTCCACTGGAACCACATGCGGATCCCGTCTTCAAGGAAAGTGCTGATGAGACACAGACGTGCCAAGTGGGGCAGGTACTGTTTGGTCACCCGCAGAAACTGGAAAACAAATAAAAATAATAATGAAGATGAGCAAGAACAAGGTTTAAAATTCAATGTATAAACTGCATGTGCATCTTGGTATGAATATTTATACAACTGATATAGTTTACTTTAAAATCCTAAAAATATACAGAACGTTTTATTGCACATACTAATATTCTGCCACATAACATCAGTGTCACAAAGGTAAAGCATTATTTTGATTGGTTTAGGTCTGTGCAGTCTTTATAGGAGTGCTCCAATACAGTTTGCTAATCCTGTATTTTATCACCACTCTTACCAGTTATCTTTGTTGTTTATTTGAGATGGAAAAACAACAGAACAATAAACTAACCATGCTTTACCCCAAATTAAGAGTGACGGTAAAAAAAAAAAGCTTGGATTCACCATCCCTGAATGAACAGATGAGAATTAACATTTTAAAGCAACCAGAGCAGAAAAGGTCAAAGGTCTGCTAATCCCTAATTGCTCCCTGGGCGCCAACCGGTACATAGCTGCCCACTGCTCCACCTGCGTGTATCCCAGGTGTGATGGGTTAAATGCAGAGAACCAATTTTGCCATTGTATGGGAACATACAACGATGACAATACACAGCACTTTACTTTAATAGCTGCATTTTTAAATTCAATTTTAATATTTGAGCTGACCTCAAAAAGTCATATTCAACTAAACGTCATAAGTTAACCAAAAATGTAATTTAAAAACAGTAACCGAAGAAGTAAAAACAGTTCCTGTAACTTTCTTTTTGAATAGCACATAAACAAAAAAAAAAAACAAAAAAAAAGACAAAATGTCAGAACAAGCCTAATCACCACATCTGGTTTCCTTTGTTAGATAGGAAAAAAATAATTAGTTCCTGATGCTGCTGGGTAAGCATTACCATAATATGACTGAAAGTCCTTTGCATATTAATCAGGTGCTCTACCTTATAACCAGTAATAATCACAATGTACACACCAACTACAATGACATTCTCTGAAACAATCAAATACTAGAATAAAAACGTAAAATACATTTACAGCTGTTCTTCCTTTCCCTTTAACTTCTTTTTCAATACTACATTTTTTAAAAAAATCTGCAATTGCACACCAACAGTTTCTTTTAGATGGCTCTGAAAGGACTAAATGATCACTGACCTCAGATGTGTGAAAAAGCATAATGTAGGTAGACTAAGAGTAAAGCTGAATTTTAAAAAATCAAAACAATTGTTAGTCTTTTGTGGTCTCTTTTCTAATTAATTACACTCAGTGTATAAACAAAAATATCACCCTAAGCTACACTGATCAAAACTCATGCACATTTCTTCTTTAACACTTTGTAAAGCAGCAGGGACCTTCCCCTCCACCACCGTCCAGCCCATCCAGCAGTCCACATCAGCACAGGCTGACTTCAGCAGCCTATCAGCATCCATCCACACCCACTAAAACTGCTGTGAGGGACATGAATGGACACAATCTGAGCCAATCCAGACGAGCACAGGGTTGCTGCAACAGCTAGAAATAGACAACTGTAAAGTCTTATGTCTTAGGCAAATTATGTACACAATTACAGAGGGATTTGTCCTATACCAGGCTGCTTGAAAAACCAAACTTCATGCTTCAAACATGTTTGTGCACCCTCATAATTTAATATTGCACAACACTCGTGACTGAGGCGTGCACAGCTAGAGGTAAAAAGCCATGAACAAAGTAGTTAGGCATGTGGTTCATTCAGTACGTTGAGAGCAGACCATGTCTTGCTACTTGAATTTATAGAAAATAACATTTTTTTGTGTGTATGTAACATACAGCACAGAAAACACTGCAAAAACTTGCATCAACTAAAGCAACTGCGACAAAGTGAAAGTTCACTTCCATATGGGGGGGTCGACAGGCAAAAGCAACATTGATTTAGTGTTTTTCATCATGTCTATAAAGATAAGCAGCATGGGTGCAGTAAACGTCATAAGAAACTAAACTCAGATTTAATACCAGTGCTAATCCAAGTGATTTCACAACTGTAGACAGGCACAGTCTAGCCTGTCGGGCAGCAGTGTTCTTGTTAAATATATCAACTGGTATAACAAAACACTTATTGGTATAACAAAATACTTATTATTGTACACCGAGTTTCAATGCCAATTTAACTTATCTACGGTAATCTTTAGCGATACCAAGACCATCTGGAGGCACATGACAAGAGAGGCGTCTCAGAAGACTCATTTACAATTAAAACACAAGTAGAAAATGCTCTGTTGATCTACGGTCAAGTTTACACCGCCGAAAAACGCAGAAACAACAACACAACTCTTGTCAAAGCAATAAAGGAAGTGCTCGAGCGCTTCGCTTCATTCTCAGTAAACTAGTTAGCGGTTAGCATGCTAACAGCGGCTAGCATGCTAGAAATAAAGTTACCTGGTCTGCCACGTCTTCGGCTTTGTTCATCAGGTCCTCCTGGCCCATATTTCTCTGTTTTCACAACTTTTGTAATATTAAAGTGTCCGTTCTTATAAATAAGTATGAATATATTCGCAGGCTTGGCTCAGGCAGGTCCTCCCCCCGTTATTTACTTGACAACTATCCGATCTGGGTGCAGAGAAAGGCCGCCTCCGCCCCACAATGCCCCGCGATTTGACGGAGCGAGGCAGCGGAGCCCCCTCCAAACAACCGCTGTGTGCCACGTAGACTGAAGAGCAGGGGCTTCACCCCCACACAAACACACGCACATACAGGTAAACAACACAGGCTTTAAATACAGAATACAGTAAGAAATATAAAAATACTTCTTCACTTTTCATTTATTGTCATTTTTTAAACAACAAGCAATTTGAGAGTTCAAAATAACACCCCGATGCAACAGTTATAGAAAGATAAATTTCAAATATTCATAAATATAAAACAAACGAAAAACAAAAATACAAAACACTATTCAGCAGTAAGTTACCATTGTTAACATACACGAGCAATGTATGGCCTGTGGCCCCTGGACCATCTGACTTTTGACATCTTTAATAAATAAATAACTTAAAATAAATTAGTAGGACTTTTTAAATAATCTTGAAAAAGTTAAAACGTGGTTTCTACTGTTTTAAAACATGTTTCTATGCTTTTGACAAAAACTAAACTTGGCCAGTTTTGTTTCTACACATACTCATGTCATGTGCATGCCATTGCTCAGTCATTATAGCAGTGCATTGTGGTCTAGATATATTCACGACTATTTCCAGTTCTGTTTAAATAATTAAGTCTAAATAGTGTTCAGATATAACTGTATTTCAGCTGTGCCCTTCTGACATCCTGCAACATTTAGCACATTGACATGACAAAGTAAAATACATTTTATAAATATCAAAACAGGGTCCGAACTGTAAAAAGGTCTTCAACGTTTGGCTAAATTTACTGTCGTGCCATGAAATCTCATCAAATTTAATTTCAAGACAAAAACAATCATGTTATTTTGTCAGCTTTTGTGTTCCCTCTGTAGCGTTAGAACATTTCATTGACCACTGGACGGACTTTAATGAAACTTCCAGATGAAGTCTACTTTTGGAGTCAACCCCATTCAAGATGACCATCACTGTGAAGTAACTTTATCAAGCACAAAACCAAATATGACGCCGCTTAAAAGGTTTTTAAGTGAAATCAGCCTGAATCTCAACACATCTTCTAAGTACTGATTAAGCACAATCTTTATTTCAAATTTGGCCATTGGCCTTCAGGAAATAGTGGGAGCGTTCCTTTTGAGTCAACAGGCAATACGTCTGGTAGAAGTGATGAGCAGCGAACGGAGCAACCTACTTTTTAAATGGAGAGAGCAAATAGGGCGATGAAATTTGTCCTCTTGAATCAGGAAGGCCCAATCAGTGTGATCTAAGCTTATGGTATTTAATAGCTGATGTGCAACAGAGACAAAAATACAGAATATACATTGAGATTCAGTTTTATTCATCACATCTGGAACTTGACAGTAAAAGAACAGTTTTGTTTACATCAGTCAAGTTTTGGCTGAGAATCTGAACAGGACATTCGGCTGATGCTTAAAATGGAGGGCACACCAAGACCACCCAGCACGCTTGTTTCACCTGGACTACAAATGGTGTGCGCCCAGTGATCAAGATACTCTAAAACTAATTAAATTAACTCTTAGAAACATCACATTCAAGATGGCTGTCACAGCTGACCTTAAAAAACAGACATGACTATAAATCAGGCAACTTGACCAAAATTGAGCTTGTGATATTGAATTAATTTCAGGTATTATTTTAAAGTTTTCACGGAAATGGCTACAGTTCTGTCGTTTCTCAGCTTAAGATGATCTTGATCAGAAACTGTCAAAGATTTGGATGCATTGAGAGAACGGTAAAAAGGGGTGTAGTTCTAAATATCCATCTTTATATCTCTATAAAAAGGTAAGTTTTTTTCAAAACCCCACTGCTTTATGGTGAAAATGTAAACTTAAAACTCCTTTTAATTCAAATGAAATTCTGAAAAGAATTAAAGATGTGAACACAACACTTTTAAATACTGAATTTGTTTTAACGGCTCTTGCAGAAGTGATGTTTGTAATGATCGAAATAAAAAAAGAAACATTTGAACAATCCAAATGAAGATTTTACAAGAGCATCAACCAGAATTCACACCTTCATTCGTCCCACAGGCTCATTTCATGTCCTCTAAGCCAGCTGTGGTGGAACAACAGCTTCAGAAAGAGAAAATGTCTCTTTGCAAAAGGCTGCTCAGAGGTCAGGCTGGTTCAGACAGAAATAACTAAACTGGATGTCAGTGTTTACTCCTGACAGTTTCCCAGATATAAAAATAATATATAAATGTGTCTGCACTCTTCACTTTCCATTTTGTACTTTTCCACGTTTCTTGCGTTCCGAATTCCACCGGTTATTCCTCAATTTCTTCTGAGATCCACCACCCTGGACCTGAAAGATGAGTAAATCACGAGGATGATCAGCATCAACTTTAGAAAACAGACTTTTAGTCAACAGCCTCCAAACCATATTAATATTTGACACATTTGTCAGACCTTTTTACGTTTCTGCACCACTTGCGCATCCACCTCCATTTCCTCATCTTTGTCCGTTTGAAAGTCGTCGTCCCCCTCCTCCTCCTCATCCTTCTTGCTTTCAGCTTCTGGATTTTTCGAAGTGAACATAGAAACTGTAGGAACAAATCAAAAGCTGTTAAAGCGCAGTCAAACTGACACAAACCAACTGAACAGCATTTAAATACAGCATTTGAATGTCTGAACTGCAGCAAAGCATGACGCTCAGTTGGTATGAATAAATAAATGTGTAAAATCTGGATGTACAGACGTGGATAGAGATCGCTCATGCTGTCTTCTGAGTCGCTGTGCTCCTCGTCACTGGTTGAGGGCTCCCACACGCTGTTCGATCGCTTCGATTCCGCCCCCTGACCGATTTCTTCTCTTGAACCTTTAGGCCTTTTCTGTTTCAGTCTGGCTGGAATGTATTCAACTCCTTTTTGCACACACTCCTCATCTAAAGCAGAGAAGTGAACAAGTCAAGTTATCAAGATGAGAACAAAAATCTCCAAAAACTTAGATCTGCAGTAATGTTACGTCCATCCAACTTGCTCTTTCATTGGTAAAATTTCAGCTCAAAAGCAGGGTTTTGTTAGCTATTATTTGATTTGATGTTTATTTATTCATTTTAAAAGAACAATACAAAACAGTTTCATCAGATACAAGAATACAAATAGGATAAAATGAAAGGAGCAGAAAGAAGAAGAAAGCTTATTATATCTGCCCCTTATTTCACAATTTGTTCAATTATTATTAGAACACGATAACTGATTTAAGTGAAGATCTTGCACTTGGACTATTTGTTGTGAATGAGCTAATAATCACACAAAACTTTAGTTTAATATTTGTAAAATTTACCGAGTTATAGCCATTTTTGTACTTTTTAAGGTTAGTTTACTCAAACATAGGCAAAATTATTGTCCACCATTGCCTTTGGGCTGCGGACAATTAAAAAAAGTAAAATTTTGCAAGGTAAATCCTAGAGATTTGAGTGAATATGTTTATCAGATTATTTAACTCTGTATAAATACTGTATAACCAGTCAGCAGACAGTGGAGATGTCCTTCCACAATGATGGGTGTAACTCAAAAACTCAGGCGCACAGAATGTGTACCACTCAATACTAGTGACCCACTAACAAAAGTGTGTCATGCACTCAGACATGTGAGCCACTGACATTGTGAAAGGGCTTTCTTGAAGCGTTTCCCGCTGACGTGTCTCAAGACATGATCCGGTTGCCGGTTTAGATGCCTCAGAGTCAGTTTACAGAAGAGCTGATTGCTAAAAGAACAAATTAGAAAACAAACAATGTTGGTAACAGCGGTTTAGGGCATTTTCATATTAAATGGCCACACAGTTAGTTTGCTTTAAAAGCAGGTGTCTCCTTACGGTTGCTTTGTGCTTGGCACAATGTGTGGCTCATGCTGGCTGTAGTTAAACTCTGCTCTAGCAGCCAGTCTCTTGTATTTCTTCCCCTGGGTGAACTGCTGCAGCTCCGTCAGGTTGCAGGGAATCTCATGGTCATTCAGAGTGCATTTGATCTGAAAACAATTGGAAAAACATGGCACACTTGATGGAGTTAATAAGTGTAGTTTATTTTCTTGTCGCAATATTAGATAAATACAGTATTTTACTAATATCAAGTGGTATCACCTCGTTACAGTTACTAGCACACAGCTACAATGCGTATTTTGTGTGATATATTAATTGTTCACCAACCTTTTTGTCACCCGTTAGCAGAAAGAAGGGGTGATTATTAAGAAAGGCTCTGATGTCTGCAGGTAAGTCGTCCATTTTTTTTAAATAGAAAGACTCGTAAACGTAAACAGCTAACCACGTTTGTAAACTACCTCCCCAACAGGAAGTTGTCGACACGCGGTTTAAGCACTGTGGTGATTATGCTACTGCCACCTAGAGGTCAACATTGGGAAGAACAACTCAAAGAAGCAACACTTTTAGCGTATTAATGCGATGTTTTTCCCATAAACTGGTTTATTTATTATTATTATTTACAATAAAAATAATGTACACGTCAAAATAGCTTGATATTAGCAGCAGAATCGGTTTAAACGATTTTATCCTGAGGGTGAGTGGTCAGATCAGATCAGCTGATGGCTCAGGATTAGAGAGCAAAATACTGTAAGCAGAACTTCCACTCTTCATGCATTTTGTAAAGACCTTTCTGACACTCAATATTTTAAATTAATTAATGACTACACTACCCTTCATAAAATTTATGGTTTTTTTTTTTAGCTTTAAACAGCTTTATAAGTTATCTTTAGTTTATAAAACAGTATATATTTTTACTCTACTCCTCTGAGGATATTTATAACGGAGTGAGTCATCTTGTCCTATACAAAGCCCTTATATTTTATTTCCCACAATTCGCTGGTTCCGCAAATATTTGACATCTGCCGCTGACATTTCTACTCTTGGTTGAGACATTTTCCGAGAACATTTTGTCATAACATTTGAAAATAGCATTTAAGCAGACTTTAGAAACTACTAGCTCGACATTGACTGTGCTTAAATTGAACCCGTTGTTCGTAGATTATCCGTGTCAAAGCTAGTTAGCTAGCCGGCTGCTAGTTTCGTTAGCTGGTAGCTGCTCACAACAATGTCTGGACCAAATGGAGATCCAGATATCTCCTCTGATGATGGTATTATCAACGACGACGACGACTTTGGAGACCAGGGTAAATACTGTTAATTTTTGCATATTGCAGAACTAATAAATCCAAGTTCTCACTTCAGAATAAATCCACCAACTTAACTTAATTCATGTTTATGTCTGCTGACGATTATTTAAAAAAAAAAAAAAACAAGTAGATTTGGGGAGTTCAGAGCCAGTGAGTTCTGTGGGAGTAAACTACTACAATTTTTTTGGATTTAATATTTTTTAACCTGCACAAAATAGCTACATGATACGTATCATTTAGCTAGGGAGAAGAGCCTAGAGCTATTTTGACAGTTTTATTTTTCTTTAACAACAGTTTTTTTTGTCTGTTGTTCCAAATTTGTGATATAAGCTGATAGATAGTATGACTGATAGATTACTTTTGGATGTTTCTCCACAGAGTATGCTGCCATCAACTCAATGCTGGACCAGATCAACTCCTATCTGGATGACCTGGAAGAGAGAAATGATGCCCTTAATGGAAAAATGCATGAACTGCTGGAGTCAAACCGGCAAGCCCGTCTGGATTTCAGGGCCCAGCTGCTTGGCTCACAAACCCAGGAGGAAAACTGCACCCAGAAGGAGCATCAGACAGCAGAAGAGGAATCCTCACCCAGTAAAGACCTCGATTAGGAAAACTGAGATTCACAAACTTGCACGTAGAGCTGGAGTTTGAGTTAGATTAAATGACAGGATGAGCAAGATCATATGAACAGCTCCTAGTCTCTGATCTGATCCATTCCTCTAACTCTTCTTTGAGTTTACATTTCCATCTGTAGACATGGTTATATAACTCTGAAGTCAATCCTGCTTATTTTCATTACTGAACTTTGACACTAGAATTTGTGTCCTGGACAGATTAGAATTTATTGGCATATAACTGGTTCTCATAGAAGTTGTGCTGCTTTGTGAAATGCTGTGCACCTCTAGAATGCAGCATATTTAAAGGTATGACAAGTTACATCATTGTCTAACTGTTCAAACGGCAGCATGACACTCAATTTGTTCAGATAAATTGGTGTGATGCATTCTTGTGTGGCTGTGTGAGAGTTTTGGATTCTGTTTGGTCAACGTCACAATCACAAATGTGTTTCTGGCTAGTGGCATTTGTTGTGATATGTGTAATTACTTTGTCTTATAAAATACTCCAGATGTATATTGTGTGTAAGAAATGGAAGATGTAACTTATTTTCCTGAAGTAAAGGAAGAAGAGTTATTTATTGTATGATAAATGTGGAGATAAAATGTGAAATAATGAGTATTTACTCTGACAATTTGGCTTCAATTAAAATTTTAACATTAAAAATTTCTCAAATGCATTTATTTGAATGGGTTTTAATGTTTACTCCCTGATTACACATGTATGTTGATTTATAGCCATGCTGGGACACAATCAGGGCACAGCATGCTACAATCTTGACGTCATAGCTTCATCACATGGAGTCATTGATACTTTTGCTGCATATGTTGTACTTCCATTACAAAATATATTTTTTTTGTTTCCTCTACATGCTGAGATTTTAACTTAGCTGATATGAACACAATAATGGTGGACTGAAAGTTTGAGACATTTCTTTCTGGTAGCTTTAAAGTGGTGGGCAATGAGTTGAAGTGGCAATTTAGCAGCTGAAGGTGCTGAAAAGGTGACAAAATGTTACGTTTGATATGGTGCAACACAAACCAGAAAAGCAGATAGAAAGAGAAGGTGCGGAAGTTGTGTAGTTACCAACTTTTTTGGTGTCACCCTTTAGAAACTTTCAGCTCACTCAACAGAAACAAAGCAAATCAATGACACTTCCACCAATGAAGAGCCCTATGATTAAGGAATTTACCCAGAATGCACTACAGTGTAACAACTATTAATCCACATGAATTACCCACTGCATCCATGATTTTAGGACAAGTTTGATCAATACATCACAAACGTAAGGCATGAACAAATACAAAAAAAGACAACACATTGTGGGGTTTCTGTGACATTTTAATATAAATTAAATTACTTCCAAACAGAAAAACATCCAAAAATACATTAAACTTCCAGCAGTTAGAAAACGTCACCTGGTTGTTCATCTTGTCAGTAGCTGAATAAAAATACAAGAAACATGGTTTTGTTTGAAATAAGCCTTTTGTGTCTTTTTTTTTTCTCGCTCCTGATCCATTCGGGTTGAGGAGTCCAGGAGGAAAGTTCAGGCGCCTCATTCCTTCAGAAACAACGCATGTGACAAGTTGCCGGACTTGTCACGAGTTGCTAAACGTCTTTTCTGGGTTTAAAGATCTCCCCCTTTATATGGAGTATGAAAAGTTTCCAGAACAGTACACAAAGTCACAAAGAGGGAAGTAACATCCTCACTGCCAGCTTCATGTTTGAGCATTGAAATGACACAAAGTTGCACTTTTACAACCTACAGTTGTAACCAGTGCTTTAAATCAGAGACAACAGCTTGTAAAGATAGTTTGCTACATAAAAAGAGAGAGCACACATCATGAACATTTATTTTGGATTATCTCTGGTGAATAAATCTGAGGAAAAGAAAACTAAACGACAAACTGGTGTCAACTACGCGCCGTCACAATATTGCGCTGCTAATGCTCAAAATGAATTTAATGTCAATGCAACTTTTTCGTCTTCTCTTTTCCACCCGTAGGCACACTTTAAAACATCCGGAGGAATGTGACACGAAAAATAATACATTTTCTGCGGTGCCAATACAACCCTAGAGAAACTTTTATGGATTCTGAACTCAAAGCCAAATAAATCTGCCTCAACTAACAAATTCCCAGGAGTCAGAAATACCCGATGGTTTTAATTCAGAATCAAATTAGGGAAAAAACAAAACCATAATCAGCGCCTATTGACCACCTTATCACATTTTACTGTAGACAACAGGCCAATAAACATGTCTAGCTGTTAATTTGAAACTAATCCCCAAAGTTGACCCTAAAAACTCTCTAACCAAGCTGAGATTAAAAATAAAAATTCAAACCAAAGTACAATTTTAACACTTTAAAACAGCGGTCACCTGATCAAACACTCAGGTTACATTCTACATTACATTGCTAAAACAACTGCCATGTGTTTAGCAATGTGGACATTTTTTCCTCTGAACCATCAGTTCTCTTGACTTTATTATTAGGCTTGCTTAAGAAGAATCAAAAGCTGCGAAACGTTCTCATTAAACTCCTGACTTGAGGACAGCAGGGTGGAAAATAACATCGTTTGTGAGAAAATTTCAAACCTAAGGAAAAGTGTCATGTTTTTAGCTGTGAACGATGGCGTCCCATTTTTGTGTTTAAATAAATTAATGTCCGACCTACTGCATCTGTAATTATGAGCATATGTCAAAATGTATTTTAGCATTTTGTTCTTTTGATATTAAACTGCACATTTTACAGCCTGCGTCCAGAATAAAAGCTGCGGTCTAGTGTCTGTAGTTGCTCTACAAACAGTTGTACACAGCCGTAGCACAATGTGTATGCAAGACTTCACACAAACAGTGGCTCATTGCTAAGAATTGCATCTTAAGCTGTTTTAAAAGCTCAAAATAACATCAGTACAAAATTAAAAGGTACAAATTTTAGTCTTGTATGCAAAAACTTAAGCTGATTAAGCTGCAATTTATATATTTTTTTGGTTTGTATTCTTTTTGTGGCGTTCACTCACTAATGTCTGCAGTATACTCAAATGTACCGATAATATGAAAGCAGAACTTTAAGATGGTTAATTACCATGAGGACTTTTCTAATTAAAAAAATCAAATACCAGTACAGTATACGTACAAGATTAACTTAATGTATTCTGAATGTGAGGACAGAAAATGGTCTGAACAACAACAACAACAAAAAAAATATATATTCCTACTGTGTGAGCCTAAACAAAGGGCCTTACGCACAGTTGGTTGTATTAACATTTGTCTAACAGCTGTTATTTCCCACCCCGTCAGAGAAATTTAAACGAGCGGCACCCTTCTACTGCCATTTAGTAACCAATCTTCTGATTTATTGATGCGATTTCCTCTGAATTTTCAGCATGGAGAGACAATGGGCCAATATGTTCTGTCCAGGAGACTACATCAGATGCTTTCTATTCTATACTGTGCCTTGAACTCAGCGTCTGCTCGCTGTGGACCTCCCTGACCTTCGTTTTGCAGTGGTTTTTGCCTTCCCTGTGCTGGTTTTCTTCCCTTGGCTAGCAGGAGCCTCCTCCTCTCCATTGGACTCCTCCTCCTCCGCAGCTGCCAACCCAGAGTTGACCTCCTCAGCTGGACTCTCCTGAGCTGCATACACCTGGGATGGGATGGCACTATCCTCAAGATGAACGCTGAGGTTTTCACCTGGGCTGCTGGTTGCTGCGACGCCTAAATCCTGTGAGGCTGTGTCAGTTTCTGGTTGTTCCTCTTCCAGCTGGTTTCCTTCCTCCATTTTCAGTCGGGAGACTGTAACGACGGGCTTCACGTTATTCTCTTGTGAACAGTCTGAGGAGGTTTCTGTTGCTGGTTTGAAGCCATCAGCTGGTGGAATAGATCTCGAGTCTTGGACAGATTCACTTTCTTGACTTTGCAACACTCTGTACCTCTGAAAAACAAATGGATTTAAAATTAAGATCCACTCTCTGACAGAAAATATTAAGAGTTCACAAATGTTTAGAGATTTGGAATGTACTATTAGAAAATATACAACTTTGGCATACATTTCATAAACACGAAAAGCAATATTTTATTTTGTCCAGCATCTAACAGATGAAGTCAAACTAACCTTGAGGTTCTCAAAGTGCGTCAGTGATTTGCAGTGAGAGTGCAGGGCCGAAGACTCAAGGAGGTAAAACTTGTTGCAAAGTCTGCAGATAAAACCTGCAACTGGATCTAGAAAACTGGATCCTGTTGTTTAAAATAGTAAATCAGATAGGATTTATTACAAAAATGTGACATTACTGAGGCAGAAAAATAAAAGTGAAGCATTTTAACCAACCATAGACCGTGTCAGGGTCATACTGCTCATCACTGGTTGCATCACTTTGGGTCACATCTTTAAGGGAGGACCAGTCATCCTGTAACAGAGATGGTTGTAGATTTTCTCTAAGTGATACTTAACTGGTTGTAACCTTAAATGCAACAACTGGTAATTACAAACAACAGTAATAAATTTTTTAAGCACCTGTGGTTCGTCTCCTTCGTTTTCCTGCCACTCCTCTTCACCTTCCTTCTCTTCTAGCAAAAAGCCGTCTGCGTCCAGAGCGCTCAGCTTGGCCAAAGCGTCACAGTCTTTTTCCTGGAGCTAATAAAAAGCAACAAACATGAAGCAAAGTGAATATATTATTTATTCAATTGAAACAAGTCTTCTAGTCTAAACATTTATACGGAACCAGAGGTGGGTTGTTCACCTTCCGCCTGTGCTCCTGCGAGTGCAAATGCTCTATAAAGTCCTCGGATGTCTTGAAGTGCTTCTTGCAAACAGCGCAGAAGGAGATGTCAATTCTACTCGCAAGCTGACAATGGGTCAAATAAAAACAAAACTTATTAAACCAATCAAAAAAGTTGAAGTTTTTTACACAATTACAATGTTGTCTCGATCACTACCTTGTGCTCTTGTGAGCGATGGTGCTCCACGATGCTGCAGGTGAAGCGCGTATGACACGTGGCACACCATTTCTTAGTGTCTTTTTTCTCTCTGCAAAAACACAGATGTTCAAAAATAAAAAAGGCCACCACCTTAACACCAGCGTTAGTTAAAAAAAAAATAAATAAACAAAAAAACAATGTGCAATCACCCAAAATCTATTAGTGCTCAGAGAACAAGTTGAAAATGACTCAGCTACTACCAAATTTTGGTTCATTGTTTTGTAAACATCGACTGAGTTAAATACATTTTTGTGTTTGCTAAGCTTGATCAGTTGTGGCTAAAATAATATTTATGTAGCTGAAGCTGACCCATCCTTGTTTGCTCCCTGAAGAGACTCCTGCACTCGAGGCAGCAGGCTGACCAGGCAGGCGTTGCTCATGTGCTGGATTTCCATCATCCTCTGCTGGTGGGAAATGCTGTTCATGTGACTCCTGAAATTCTACATAAAACAAGCCATTTAAAAACAGATTAGAGATTTAAAAAGGAACCATTCACTATTAAAATGCACACATGCTCAGCATACTTGCTGGTTGTGGCAGGTGATGCTGCAGAGGTAGCAGTAGAACTTGTTGGAGCTCTCAGCTACAGCTTCCTCCTCTTCACCCTGGTTCTCTGGTGAAGCCAGCAAAGCATCGTTGTCCTCTGCTGGGAGATCTTCCTGCTGGTCATCTTCACTCAGCGTGTGAGGGGGAGACTGGGTCAGCAAACAGCTGTAAATCTGTAGAGGCAAACAGCAAATCAGTGATTTTTCGCAGTGATAAGGTACACAGGAATCAGCTTCAAGCAGATGATTTAAATGATTTTGTGTTTTTCTCACCTGGTCAGCAGTAGGCTCCTCCAGTACCTCGTCACCATCTGATCTCCAGTTGGTGTTTTTATCCTCCTGAATGCTGCATTCTAAATTAATGGACCCAAAGCATGAAATAACTGTAGTTGGTGCCAAATTCAATATAATTTAATTAACAATTATAAGATATGTTTTACCTTCAGACTGATTATCCAAAACATCGGTGCTGAACTCTGCAGTGACATCCTCAACAACACACTGATCATTAGGTTCTTCTGACCTGATAATAATAAAATAAAAACAACAATATTAAGAGGCTGTAATCGGAGGGAACCGCAGTAAGAGAGGTTTCCACTCTGCCTCTGTTATTATAAAAAGCTCAGTTTCCTTAGAGACGGCTGCAAGCTTTCCCGATCAGCACCAGGTTTGAATAAAAGCAGCCACAGGTGATGAATTAATAGAAGTTACCTTGGTGATATGGAAATGAACTGGTCTTGCACAGAGAAGGCCACCGTGCTAAATTTGAAACTACAGCCAACAACTTGAACATTAAAAATAACAAACACGTAGTTGATTGAGAAAATGTGTGTCTCTTTAACAGCCTTATTTATCAGCATCAACTCAGAAGGCACAACAAAACACAGGTGTAGGAAAACAGATTTTATATTTGTCCAACATGTTTCAAATAAACAGGAAATTGTATTTTCTTTGTTGCTGAAAGAAAAACAAGAAATAATCTTGCATTCCACGTTTTACTCAACAACATATTTAATGTGTATTTCTTGGCAATAAAAATATTGGACATAAATTGAAGTAGCACAAATAAAAGCATTGTAGAACGGTTTGCTCACCCTTCTATTCTCTGCCGCTTTGCTGCAGGTTCTTCAAGCTGCTCCTCTGAGATCTCTCCTCCTTCCACTCCTCCTACCACAGTGTCTGTGGGAAGCAAACAAAACAAAAAGATATGTCCTTTTTATACTATCTAAATCAACGCATATCAGCGTTTCCATTTGTCAGCATGTTTCAGTGCTAGTTTAATTCTCAGAGTACCTGTTTGAGTCTCATCTGCATCTTCACTGCTGCTTTGGGCAGCTGCTGGTTGGTCGTGTGTGGTTCCTGCAGCCATCTGCTCACTGTCCCTCTTCCTGTCTGTCTGACGAGCTGCAGCGTCCTGCACACAGAGGCAGGTAGCAAGACACCAAATTAAACTTTTATAAAGAAACTTTATAGAAGCGTTTGATTTGAAGTTGGCTTGGACACCAAAAAAATAATAAGAATCAACTTTGGCACAAAGCAAACCTTTCTTAGATAGAGCATGAACAGTTTGATCTTCTTTTAAAATTGGTTTTGATACATATACAGTACATGGCTGAAATTCAACTGTACTTCACTTGCTTTTTTTTTAGTAAACAAAATAAAATTTGATCTTCAAATGTCTTCAGATTTTGGCACAAATCTTTAAAAACATGGTCAGTTTCTGTAATACATTTTTAATCAAATGTTACAGTTTAGTATATCAGTCAAATTGAAAACCTTTAGAATCATTAATATTAGAATGACCCAGATGTTAGTACCGTTGTAGAGATGGAGGTGGCAGTAGAAGTAGAGGCGGTAGAAGTAGAGGCTGTGGAAGTGGTGGCGTTGTAGAAGCGAGGATGAGGGTGGAAAGGCCGACCACCACGGAAACCCATCATGGGGGACTTCATTGCCATTCCCATGGGAACTGGCCCGAGCAGAGAGGACCTGGTCCCTGTGGCAAAGAACTGTCGGAACTGCTGCCCACCCATCCCAAAGCCCCTCATGCTGCCTGGATGACAGAAAACAAATTATTGAGCACAACTAGAGAGACATATTTCACCTACAACAAGAAAAAGAAGCAGCATCACAGTTTCAATTTAGCATTTGCCACTTTCCAGATGTGGCTTTCTTTTAGAGTACAATCCAAACCATACCTTGCATCTGCTGCATCAGTAGAGCACCCTGCAGCATTGGATTGGGAGCAATGATGGTTGTCTGGGTCGCCTGGCACAGGTTGACCATCCGAGGATGAGGGGCAGACTGAGGAGGAACAGGCATGGCTCTGGACAACGAATACACAAAAACCAAATATGTAGCATAATTACAGGGACTTTGCAGCAACATAGTCTTCTTTCTTGCCAACTTAAGCTAGTTTACTTTGGAAAAACAATATGTTGCAATGAGCTAAAAGTAAAAAAAAAATAAGTGGAAAACAAACAAAAAAACCTGAGACATGCAATTTAAATTCAAATGCAAGAGCTCATTTAATAATTTCACAGCTGCCACAATTATTTACATAATCCCTTTGCTTCCGCACGCTCAGTGTGTCTAGCTACTTTAACTTATAGTTCAGCTCTCATATGGACCAATAAAGACTGTCAGAAACTGCTTTTCTTTAGTTTGCGTTAGCTTAACTAACACATAATTACAAATAAGCATAATAGCTCAAGTCAGTAAATATCAGTGCTGTACATAAATAAAATATAAATATACAGTAATGGAAAACAGAATATACATATACAGTAGTATTTAAATGTGTAATAAGAAGGGTAAGATTTTCAATAAGATGAGAAAAAAGTAAACATCTCTATTTGTTAAATAAAGACAGAGACAAATATGTTAGAGCATTGATTAGGCTTAAACATGAAAAGAATGGGTCAGATGTAAAGACATTTTACTACAGAAGAATAACCAGATAAGACTTGTATTGTCAAAACTGGGGATTTTCTGCTCTGAAGCCATTAATATGCCTAAAATGTTAAGAGAGAGGGTGGAAAATTCTTATTAAATATAATAAATAGCTAAAGCAAAGAAACTCCAATATTTCCCTTTACAAATTTAGCAGGTATTGCAGCTCAGCCACAGCAGGCCTCTGCTCAATCCCCGGTGTCGCGTTAGCAGGCTTACCGCGGTGTCTGGTGGTGATGGGGGACATGGTGCGCTGGAGGCGGCTGCGGTGGAGGAGGAGGCGGAGGCTGCTGCTGGAAAAGTTGCTGAAGCTGCCGGAGGTGCTGTTGAAACTGATGTTGTTGCTGCTGCTGATGGATGTGCGGGTTAAACATAACGGGATGTTTTATCCTCCGATAGTTTACACTGAACTGTCCCGGAGGTGTTTGGTACCGACGGCTGACAGCACTAGAATCCTAAACCGGAGGATGAAATAAATAAATAAACAAACAACAACAACTCCGCTTTCAATCCTTCGGTAAATTTTAAAAACACATAATAAGACTGCGCACTCCTGAGACAAGTCGCTCTCGTATTTCATGACAGCTACTAGCTAGCCAATGTTTGTTAGCTAGTATGCTACGTACGAGCAACCATTTACGGCTTCTCTGCAAACTTTCTACAGAAAACATAATGCTAGCTAGCTACACGAACATAGACTAGCATATTAACTCACCAAATTTAAGTAGTATGCCTAAATCACAGCTAATAAAGAACTACAACACCTGCTAAACGCTAATGTTACGTTAGCCACCACTCAGTTGTCTGAACATAACAGATTAGCTTTAGCATCGAGCTATTTTTCAGATGAGAGGAGCTCAAGATAAGTTTCTACAGTTTATCTGGGCTCCTTTACCTTTTGACAAATTGCTTCTCGAATGGAAAATTAGCGAGGCTTGATAATTATCCGACAAAAATCAACGGGTCATTGTACAGAGTCAACTACTTGCTGTGAGGGCTGAGACGACTGAAACCCGAACCAGTCAGTCGGGCCAGGTCCTGGAAGAAAATTATTGGAAATTATCGCCCCCTAGTGGTTGTCGACAGAACTGATTAGAGTACAGTACTGTATACACTGATGCATGCTCAATAATCCAGGTAGAAAAATCTAAAAAAAAAAAGGCTAAGTCTGGTCCTCTGGACATTCAAAAAATCAAAAGAAAATGTCCAGAGGACCAGACTTAGCTTTTTTTAGAGTACTGTATACAGTTTTATTTACATCTAAAAATTAGGAAACGGTGCTTCAAAATGTTAGAAACGACAGTCCAAATTCATCTGGTTCTTTACAACTTAATAAAAATTATATATTACTTTTGCTTAACGTTACATATTTTATTATAAGTGAAACATTACAGAAACAGAAAACTGGAAACTGAGCAGGTTACAAAATAAATGAATGTGTAATGAAATTGTCTTTGCATTATTCCTACAATTAAGAGACTGACTTGTATTCATTGTATGATATCTTTATATTCATTGTATGATATCTTGTTGTTTTTGTTTTCCAGTCTCTATTTCATCTTCAAAATTGTACATAGTTTGATTACATTTGTTAAATTATCACTTGGACTGGCAAGAATCTAGTTTTATTTACATGAGTGCTGGTTTAAAATCTTGATTTTTATTGGTCTGGACTGATGCCATCAAGAATTCAAAAAGGAGAATCCCAATGCTTCACAATGAACATTATAGCATTACATTATACAGTGCATACATTTTACGTACAGTACATACATTATAGCTTTTAGTAGATCCTTGTAAACTGTTTCTTTTTGTACTTTATATTTTTGCTATTTTTTGGGTGTAACCGGGACCTTGGGTACAGAATTTCATTCCACCTCATGTACCACATGCAATGCAAATGAAAATGAAGAACCTTGAACATTATACGAAGGGATTTCCCAATGCTATGGTATCTTTCACGAACCATGCAGGAGCTGAAAGAGCCAGTTCAGAGCCAGTTCTTCACCATACTGAATGAAGAGCTGTTTGAGACATGAAAGAGCTGCCTCTTTTCAAAAAGCTCATCCAAATTTACCAGTTCCCAGAAAATATCTGTAAGTCCCATTGCTTCAGGTGTGTTCCTTGATCTTCATGATGACATTTGTATAATGTCACTTGGATTCTGTAACAACACTCTGAGGCCTTCATAGAAAAGTTGTATTTAGATCAAAATACTGTACACACAGATGAACTCTTCTAATTTCGTGACTTCTGAAGGCACTCATTTGCCCTGGATTTTAGTTTAGGATAACTAATAACTAAATAAATAAATATTTCCAATTCACAGTTATGTCCTACTTTGTGTTGGCTCAACTCATAAAATCCTTGTAAAATACTTTGAAGTTTGTGGCTGGAACGTCACAAAATGTAGGAAAGTCCAGGGGTGTGTTTGGCAGGGAAACTTTTTTTTAAAGCACTGTAAAGTGGGAAAACAGCACCACCAAGCGGTGAGTTTTAAGTACTGCTGAGATCTCGAGAGAAAACTCACAAGATCATCCTCCTCTTCCTCCTGCGCTTGTGGAGGGTGTCGCGGTGAGGGGAGCCGAGGAATAAGGAAGAAAATCGAGAACTAAAGCAAATATTAATAAAAGAAAATAAGTGGACTAATAAATAAACCCCGTTCTGACAAGGAGGACCAGTCCTTCATCTTCTCGCGCCGCAAAGATGGGGAACCGGGGAATGGAGGATCTGATTCCTCTGGTGAACCGCATGCAGGATGCCTTCTCGGCCATCGGACAAAACGCGAACCTGGACCTGCCGCAGATCGCCGTGGTGGGCGGCCAGAGCGCCGGGAAGAGCTCGGTTCTGGAGAACTTCGTCGGGAAGTGAGTAGCCTCTCCAGTGATGATGAGGAGGAGGATGATGGCCTAGTCCACATCCCCTCTTCCTTCTGTAGGCAGGTTCAGACCCCTCACACAGACTTGACCCGGTCCAAATCTCGTCCCACTAGTTCATTTTAATCGTAGTTTGTTTGTCTCTGACATGCAGCACTCAGCTGAGCAGATTATTTTGTGAGGCCTACATAAATCCCCACTGAAGTTATCTGTTTACTCCGCCGTGATGCATTCAAGGACCAAATAATTACTGTACCTCTAAAAACCTCAAAATGGAGCTTCATAATCCACGTGAGCTTTTAAAATTAAAGTACGCTTTAATAAATTTGGTGAGTTTAGTGTTTAAAATCTGATGTTTGCTGACAGGTTTCAGTCATGTGCAGGTTTTTATTTGTCTGTGCTGATAAAACAACTAAACCAAGAAAGGGAAAATAAATCTGCTTTGCTATGTTGCAGCCCCTGATGACCTTGTAGTGGCAGGGTGGGGGAAACATAGTCCACCTGAGCTTTGAGCCCTCAGCTCAGCTCACCCATCTGTCTGTCAGTGCTTACAAAAAGCTGAGTGTGAAGCCTGCAGTGCTGCGTTCACTGCACCATCAGTGCAGCTTGAGCTTGTCAAACTTGTTTATGCTTGATCAGTTTTTTCCCCTCTTGTTAGTTCATTAGAAATTCATGCATTTTAAATATAATCTATCAGAGGTTGCACGCATTTAACTTTAAAGATTAAAAAAAGTCCGTGTGTTTACATGCTTGTCTGTTAGCAAAATATCTCATGAAGCACTGGACAAATTGTAATGAAACTTTCAGAAAGCGACCATTAAATGTATCCCAGCAAGTCTTAAACTTTTGGGGTCAACCCGATTCAAGATGGCGGCTACAGCTAACTAGTCCTAGAAAACAAAAAGGGGCAATATAAAAATAAGATCTTACAGATATCAAGCTAAAATTTGGAGTGGCAGTGGTTGAGAGTGATTCACAACAAATGCAACAAGTGCTACTCATTGCACACGTTTTTTTTGTTTAAAATGTCAACATTGACAGTCAACTCTGTCTGTTAAACAAATATCTAATAAATCAGTTTAATGAAACCTTCAGAAAGTAACCATTGGATGAACATCTACAATAGTCCTAAACTCTGGCGTGAAAGGTGCGGGGTCCTTCAAGGGAGGCTTAGACTCCTAATTTAACCAGTTCCCTATTTTATGTGATTTAAAGCACATCCTCGTTGCTCGTTGTGGATCACCTCATGTTCTTCAGCGGTTTCCATAGAAACCCACCATTTGCAGATAACTGTGCTCTCCCATCTGAGGGGTGTAGGTTTAAAGCTTCTTACAAAGACAGGTTATGTTGACATAGGCAGATGATTTGTTCGTGTGCAGATGTGAGGCCTGCAGCTGGAACTCTGATTTCCTTCTGGTTTGAACTGGTTTCCTCCCACAAACAAAAAAAAACATGCACGTTAGACTGCCTCCCTTGCAAAAGAGATCTGTGATCTCACTGGGATTTGCCTGGTTAAATAAAGGTTAATAAATAAATCAATTCCACGTTTAACAAAATGCTGCTTTGCTTCCTGCTGATTCACTCTCCTGGTGCAGCTGCAGTGATGCTGCTGCTCTTCCACTTCCTTCAACACCCGTTGGGTTTGCAATTCTCCAACCATAACTCACAATACACTGTTTATCTGTCAACCTGGTTATTTTAAAAATAGATTAAATTGGATTGGATGCTGCACATCCAGCAGGTTTGACTCAGGGACAAGGACGTTCAAAATGTGCTGATGCATATCTTAACAGCACGAGGTAGAAACTAGACAAACTTTTCTACAGTTTTTCTTTTATTGCCGTGTCTTTTTTACGGTTTTGACACTGCTTTGTATCTCTTCGCAGGAAACAGACAGTATGCTGTCACGGCTCAATCAAATGTTTGTTTATAATTATTATACCTCCTCATTTATAAAACTCTGAAACAAAGGCTGCACATTTAGATGAACTCAGTCGTCACAGGACTCCATCAGCTGATTGTTTGTGTGTGTTAAAAATAAAATAAATCAATCAATCCATATACATATACTGTATTTGAATAGTCTTTCCTTAAATAATAACACAAAAAGCATTTATCTATAATAATAAGAAGGTTCACATCTTGTATTTTTACTTGAAGGGTAAAACAAAGTACTGCAAATGCTCTATTTTTAAACCAAATTTTAAATACAGGTATTTGCTTGGCAATCTGTCTCTTAAAATTAAAAATATATTTAGCAAATCTGACTGGGATGCAAGAAAATAAAAAATAGAACAGGAACTATATAAATAACTGGCATAAAATACAAAAAAAAAAAATAGAATTTATAAACAAAAACACAAAATTCTGCAATAATTCTAATTGATATGTGAATGAAACCTTTTTTTTATCTAAGTAGAAAAATAAATGAGAATTAATCAAAACAGTTTCAAAGTCATTATGTTTTGTATGTATTTTTACATACAAGATAAGCAGCAGTTTTCTGCTCACTTCTTACTGGTTTACACTAATGTGAATGTAAATAAAAACCGAATTGGCGTGTAGCTGCTGTATGACAACAAGGTGTGTCAACCAGTTAGTGTTTTTAGATTCCCCCTGGTCCAATTATCACAGACAAAGCAGGTTTCTGCTGCTGAACACTGGGAGTAACAGCTGGGTGAAGCCTGTCCAGTACTTTAAGTGATCTTAGCTTAGTTCACGGAGGGATTTTTTATTTTTTATTTTTTTGCTGTTGTTTTAGAAGGAAATTAAAACAAGAGAAAAGACTTAACAGAATAAAGGAACTGATGCATCAGAAGAAAACCTATTACACTACAAAAATAAAAATTAAAAATAGCCAAAGAATCAAATAATGAGCAGAGTCAGAGTTTCTTTATTTGTCATTCGCACCACATGTGGCACATGTGGTGGAACGAAATTTTGTACACAGGGTCCCATTTACATCCAACAATAAAATGTAAAAGAAAAACAGCAATAAAATCTAAGATATGAACTAAGAAAAAAACATTAACTAAAAATATGCTAAGCGCTAATAGCATAAAAACAATAGCAATAACTAATAACTTATTAATAGCTTAGCGATAACTAATGGTAAAGCAGCATTAAGTTTTGATAAACCGGCTGTGGTTCAATTTTCTTTAAATAATTCCTGTGTTTATCTGGTGCTCAAAGGTAAAGTAAAGATTTTTTTGGAGTTCAGGATGCACCGAAGAAGTGAATATCTAATTATGACATAATGAAACACATTTCATTAAAAAACAACAGGGTTGTTTGTTTTTGGGGGTTAACTATTTCTGAAATGGTTGTAGAATTGGATGGCATGGTGGTAAAGTTGGTAGAGCTGCCGCCTCTCAGCAAGAAGGTTGCTGGATTGAATCCCTGCTGGGAGCCTTTGTGGGTGGAGTTTGCATGTTCTCTCCAGACCAAAAACATGCATGTTAGGCTGATTGGTAACTCTAAATTGTCCCTAGGTGTGAGGTAGTGTTAATGGTTGTTTGTCTCGTTGGTCTCTATATGTGTCCCCGTGACAGACTGGAGACATGTCCAGGTGTCCCCCACTTCTTGCACAGCTATAGCTGGACAGTTTAATGAGCTGCTTGCATAATAAAGCTGTTTGACTTTCAGCACCATGGACAGCTCCTCAGATAAAACAGCAAAATACCTGAATGTAGATCAACTCCTCATGTCCTTTATATTTTACTGCTGCAGGCGTGTTAAAGAAACAATAAGATTTGTTTTCCTCATTTACATTTACATGCACTGAGAAGACTGTGTCAAAGTAAAATGGCAGCAAAAGAAAATAGGATCTATTTTCGTGCCCAATGTTATAAAATCAAACTGAGCAGGGGAATTGTTTTTTAGTTTTACTCAACTTAGCTGGCTGGAGAGTTTTGTTGACGGTGAACAGACAATAAAACTCAATGTTTTTCTCCTGATTCCATCATCGTCCCAACCCCCACAGTCACTTTATGAAATAAAGATACTATCATGTGTTATATAACACTCAGGCAGGACAGTGAAATGGAGGCGTGTGAAAATATTTTTCTTTTGCTCACACTTGCACAACTTGTAACAGTGCTCCCTTGATTTTTGTTTGACATAATCAAGGATAACTTTTATTTTAAATCTAAGCTTGACTTTAATGTTAAATAAACATATGCTCAGACTTTATGAACAAACTGTGTTTGATTTAAGGCATATGGGTCAAAGGAAACAATGCTTTTTAAACATGTTTAAAAAATAATTGTGGTTGCAATAATATTTTTTACATTTAATTGTGAGAAACTTAGTCCTTTAGGATGTTCACTTTGTACTCAGTAGTACAGATTTAAGGTAGTTTTTGTAATTCTCTGCTACTTACTTGTAATCTATGGTGATAAGATGTGGTAAACATGACATATAGTCATGATGTCATTTCATTTAATTATTCTACAGCATTTTGAAGTTAGTTTCTATTGAAATAAATCACTTTCTCCGACAGTTTGAGTTAAGTCACAAACTGATGCAGTTCTCTGCTCACGTAAATGAAAAATGTAAAAAAAACAAACTAGTATCAATAAAATATTTAGATCACCAGTTAAAAACAAAACAAAGCTGTACACCTTTGCATCTGTTTGAGAACCTTTATATGACAAACTATTTGGACACAGTGTTTACAGAATATTATTGATGTAAGAAATCCACATAGACAATCAGAGGGAACCAGTTCAGTGTGAGTAAAGCTAAACCTTCTAGAAAAATAAGATCCTGCTTTTAAAAAAGCAGCGAAAAAAAGGAATATATGGTGCTATATACAGTAAATAAAATTAATTGAATGAGGTGACAGTGCCAACACATTTACTTGCTATGACCCAGCTCAGCCAGAAAAAGGGGAGGTAACATTAAAACCAGGTGGAATTATGTTTTGAATAAAACTAGTGATTTATTTTTATTTTATGGGGAGTGGTGGTGCAGTGGTTAGACGGTGGGCCTGTGATCGGAAGATCGCCAATTCAAGCCCCGGTCCCGACAACATCAAAAAATGTGGGTGGAAAAAGGTGAAACACCCACACCTGCCTCCACTCTCAT
>JARVGV010000578.1:16836567-16847200 GCA_031762435.1 Hypsolebias longignatus | reverse complement strand
CGGTATACGGCTGAATCGGTATACGGCCGAGCCGTTAGAACGGATCTCGGCCGTAAACCGGGGACTACCTGTATATAGATATATATATACAGTACATATACTGTACTGTATATATACATACAGTAAAGTCATTTTAAACACTTCCGACACTCTTGCAATATTGTAAACGGTTTCTAAACTCTAAATGCTCTAAAAGAGCACAGAATGTCATGATTTCAGCTCTGCCTCCTGCAAGCGGTCTTGGCCACGCCCACTTCTCCACTCTACACGGAGAACAGCTGATCAGCTGCAGCAGGAAGCTTATCCTGCAGTGTGGGCTGCACAAATATGCAGCAGCTGCTAAATCATTTAAAATAATTTATTTTAAATAAAAAAAATCCATGCAGATTGGGTCGCTAGTCCATCAATCAGGCAATTGTGTCATGTCCATTCATATTTTGAAAAACCGCGATAGAGCGAGTCCATGAAAAACGAACAGCGAAGTAGCGAGGGACTACTATACAGTACTGTATATGCTTTATTTGCAGTACAACTAACCTTGACTCAAAGCTCAAACTTTGTGTAAACTGCTCTTAAATACTTTTATAAATTCAATTAGTATTAATTCAGAAGCTAGTGAAGGTTGCTGTATGTCAGCCACATTTTGAATTATACTCCCTAAAATTAGCTAATTTTGTAAAATTAATTATTAGTTCATCTGTTTTAACCTTTGCAGATAAGCAAATTTCATATGTTGTTCCTTAAAAGTGTCAAAGTTTGACTAAAGTGATGAAGAAATCAAAGTTTGACTTGCGATTGGTAATAGAGCCAGTGCCAGGGATCACCTAATGTGTTTGCATTTTTTTTTGCTGAGAACCTGTACCATGTCAGGGTTTGCCATTAGTGTGTTGAAGCATCACGTTAGGGCAAAGTTAATTTCATGAGATGATCAAAAGCAACATCTATGAATTTGTTAACCACAAATATCAACAAGGATGGAATAAATATGAAAATAAAACACATATCAGACAACAGAGCATGAAGTAGCTGGAATGCTTCATTATGTCCACGACTAATAAATAATAATAATAAAAAAGATTTATCCAGCAAATATCAGTCTATTCTTACGCAATTTAATCAGAATCTTAAACTTTTTTTTTTTTTTTTTTTTGCGACGTTATGGACCTTAAATTAGCAAGTGCATGTTAGATATTTTTTTTATTTATTTTAACTTTTGATGTCTAACAAGTCACTTCAGTTTATTTTTTATTTATTTTTTTTTTTTACCAAAATAATTTAACCTTGTTTCCAAAAAAGCTTAGGCTCTGAATACAGTAAAATGCTTTTAAAATCAGAGCACACTGATGAGAAAACTGTTTGAATCACAATAAAAATTAGAGTAAATGGAAAAAGTCAACAAATCTAGTAAACTAGAAAACATATATGCTCAAATTGCTGGCAGTAGTTTCAAAATTTAATTAGTCTGTCTCATTTATTGTGTGATGTAAATTTTCGCTCCCTCTGTATTTTGCAGCATTTTTTTGTTGTGTGCCAAAAGTTAAATTTGTGACTATTCTGGACAACAGGAAGACCCGTTCAGGACCTGGACTTTGTCTTGCTAAAGTCAGTAACATCTTCGGTGAAAAACACCCTGCTGATCTAAAATATCTACACATATCAGCATTAAAGCTGATTTGGTAACCTTAAAAATGTAGATCAAATTCAAACTTCCTCTCTGCTGTGCTTCTGCTGATGGACCAACTTCTCCGTGTTTTAGGTGTTTCTATCAGATCAGACTACATCAGAGATTTGACTTTTTTTTGTTTGTTTGTTTGTTTGTTTGAGACGGACCATCAAACAAGATGGTCCGTCTCTTGTTTCATTGTCAAAACACAGTGAAAGTTTAAACAAATACAACTGAACGTTATTTGTTATTCACGTTAGCGAGATCTGCTTTAACGATGCCTTCACAGAGAGGCCAATAACTTATTGCCCTATGGCTCATTGTAGACTCTGATTTTTGAACAGGGAGCTGATAATGAATCAGAATCAGAATCAATCTTTATTGTCATTGCACAGAAGCACAACAAAATTACATTTCAGTGCAGCCGTCCCTACATGGGTAGTTGGGAATGCCTGAGGCTGCAGCCTCATGTGAAGCGCTGCTCTTTTCTTATAGATAAGGGAAAAGGGAAAACATGAGGAAAGGAGAGTTATAAAAAAATCATATGTGAGGTTGCAAAAAAATCCCTCAGCACAAGAAAAAGTAACACACTGGTGATATATGGGGGGGGAGCAGAGTGTCTTGTTCAAATAACATCCAGGAGAATTTGAGATAGTCAACCTTCCAAGACCGACGCTGCGGGAGCCAGATTCAGATAGCAACATTTGTTTCGGGTCAGGTCAAGCTCTGTTAATTTCCATTTGCCTTTTACAATCTCGCTAATAGAAAATGTGATCATTTGTGTTGAGAGACCAGCTGACCAGATCCATAATTTACTGTTCAGAAGATATGCAAAAATAAGCTCTGAAAAAAAAAAAGTTTACCGGACAGAGAGCAGAGCAGGGAAGGAGCAGGAGGGAAATGCGTCCGCCTTTGCCGAGAGCAAGACAGAAAGAAGCTCGTTTATCAGCTGGACTTTAAACATCTTCATGATGTTTTGTGTTTGTAAAATTAATTTAAAAGCTTTTGTTTGTTGTCATTCTATAGATGAGGTTTCTAGAGCTTCTTCAACTCTCAAACTGAGGTCATAGTTAACTGATTTTAATTTAAAAAAAAAATCCTCTGAACTTAACTTTGTTTATCTTAATAGGATTAGAAACTGAAAGTATGAATAATTAAAAATATATATATTTTATTTAAAAAGGTATTTTCAGATCATTGCTGTCTCTTTTGGTTTATATTCAGCGCCTGTCATTTTTGGAAACAGTTTTATATGTTTACGTCTTTGTCAGTTTGGTTAAACGTACCGGAGCGACTGGTTGTGTGGTTTTCACTCACCGACTAACTGAGACACACTCTGAGCATCTTTTATTTCATTTTATTATTTTTACCTCAGTTTCCCTTTCACCCTCTCCATCCTGTCGTCCTCTGCGCCTGCATTCCAGCTGCGACCTCCGTTGGATTTCTCTGTCACACTTTAATCCTCGTTTTGATTTTCAGAGATGAACCGTATTTAACGATACTGTAAGACAAAATGCAGTGTTGGGGAGAATCCACAGAGTGGTCAGTTTGAAGTCCCTGCACCCCTCGCACCTCCCACCTGGCTGTTCGCATTGCATGTCCGTCTGAATTACCACGTCCTTCTTCCTGATGCTTATTTTAAAAGTTTAAAAAAAGCTGAAACATTTCCTCCACTGTCAAGTCAGTCAAAACTGGGTACGCACAATCTGCGACAACCTGTCTCTGACTTCAAGTTGCAATGCATCGTTCAGGCCGTGCAGATTATTTCACTTTTAGTCGTTTTATGTTTGGAATGCATTTATCTTTTAAAATCACCTGAAGGCGGGGCCAAAAACTCAATGTGGTGGTAGCTGAGAGTCATTCACAACACATACTTTGAGTGCTAACATCTAATTACCGTCATTTCCAAGGTTTGACCAAAACAGCAATATCTGTTCCTTCACATCAAAAGAAGATATTTGTCTAAAACCTCAAAGAAATTCTAGACCTTCCATTAGTTTATTTTTTTATTTTTATTTTTTATACATTTACTGTATTTAATTTTTTGCAAATGTTGTGCATTTAGAAGCTTTGAGAACCGGTCAGATGCATGTCATAAGCAGTTTCCATTTGTAACGAGACAGTGCAGATATTTACTGCTGCCATCTGAACAAAGTCAGCCCAAATTACAACTCATCCTCAGTTGGCTTTACAATCCCTGTTTGTCCTTGAATCTCCAGTTTAAGCAAAAAAAAAAAAAAAAAAAAAGCTCCCCAGAAAAACAAAACCAACGAGGAACAGCAGAGAAAACCTCAAATATTCATGCATTAGTGCATGTGAAGAGCTGAAAAGCAGGAATGACGTGCCTTTAAGAACGGGTCCCTCATCATGTGTTTCCAACACTTTAAAGGTCATAATTTGACCTTTAATGCCAGGACTTTTCATCATTTATCTGGATATTCTGACTTCTTCTTTCCAGCATAATCTGTGCTGTAATTGGACCCAGGAAACAATAAATCAAACCAGAAAATGCTCCATAGATGCCTCCCTCCCCCCAAAACCCCCGTCAGACAGACATGAAAGATGCATTGTAACTTGCACAGAATCCAAAAAAAAAAAAAAAAAAACATTTATCTTTCTCTGCATTGTGATTTTGGCGTTTGATTCTTATTTCTTTTGTCCTCACGCTTTGGCTAATGTGTTTGTGTCACGTTGGAGGCCCACCGACGTCTGTGGCTTTGCACTGAGCTCATGGAAAAAGACTTGCAGTGTGCTGGAAATTAGGCTTTTTTTGCCAGGAGCGCTGGTTATTCTGTGTTTGTATTGTAATATCACAGACTTAGCTCTGTTCCTTTGCATTTTCATCCATGCTGGCAACAAATAGTCGTTTTAAACGCAAAACCTAAATAAAATTAAAAAATCCACTTGCTAGTCTGGATGTGCAGAGGATACATCTAAGTCTGGGATACACCCAACACATGTTTAAATGTCCTTTTGTATTTTGTTGTCTGTGGTTCAGTGGGATGAGGAATTCGGTGTGTGTGTGTGATGATTGACTGTGTGTGTGTTTATGCTACCTACCTGCTGGTTTCTGTGCTTACAGTTGGCTCAGTATCCCATGCTGAGAGAAGAGATGGAGAGAATTGTGACTCAGCACATCAGAGACAGAGAGAGTCGCACCAAAGGCCAGGTACTCCTCTCACGACGCCTCACCTTCTGGACGGTGACAAAAAAAAAAAAAAAAAACCACGTTGCAGCTAGAGCACCCAGAAAATTAGATTTTACCAACATTTGCCGTTTCACTCATGCGCCACAAATCAGGAGATTCTCTGCATGAGTTGTGCTCTCTCGACTGGAAATTGCACCTGAGTAAAGCCCAGAAATGGCAGGAAAGTATGCTCTGAACTGTGGCCATTTTGTTAAAGTCATAAATCAAATTTACAACTTTACTTTAGAAAAATACATGGGAATTTGAATCATCTTGATCAGAAAAGTCAATTTATCGTTAAAAATACTTGTTTTTTAATATAATATTCATGCAGATAATATAAGGACAATATCTGGACTACAGTAAGTGAATACATTTTTAAAATAAGAGTTTTTCTTACTGTACTCTATTCATATACAGTATTTGTTTATGGTTGTATCTGTGCAACATACATGTTGTGTGTAGTATGAAAATTACAAGAAGTGACATGCAGACCACGAGAAAAAAACAAAAAGCAGCAACTTTAGAGAAACACAGGCCTGCTTTGGAAACTTGTTTGGTGTCTTGATGTTGCGTCCTCACATGCAGAACTCTGGATAGAGTTTGCTACATTTTGGTGCTTACAAGAAGCTTTAGTTCACTTTGTGTTAGGTGACTGATTACTTTTAATGTACAAAAGTTTCTCAGATGGACAGAAAAAAAAGTAAAATGCGGCCAGAAATTGGCCAAAAACTGCAAATGCAGCTCTTTAAAACATTTCAACTCCTGTTGTCATTTTTCCTCTGTTGCTGTGATTTTTTTAACCTCCTGTGATGCAAAATCCTAAGAAATAAAATCAGTGTTTCACAGGAATTAAAACAATTACGTATAAAGGTGCATTTATGCATAAACTGAGCCAAATTAGGATAGGATTAAACTTGGGAAGGTTGAAGATCATCTCTCCTTTTTTATGTGAAATTAACAAAATTTAGTAAAATAAAATGTAGCATTTAATGTGTAACAATTTTTTTGGAATAAACAATGAATTTGATATCGGAATGGATTGGATTATGAAGATTTTTGAGTACTTATTTTAATTTGAGTGCGTTGCCCGCTTTGAGTTATTTGCATCTACCGTATTTTCCAGCCTACAAGTCGCATCTGTCCAAAAATGTCTAATAATTTGGAAGAATTCACAAATACGTTGCTTTGCCGGATAAGTCACACTTATTATGCATCATCGCTGACGCGTCACGTTTGTTAGGCATCACCGCTGACAACCCAGAAATGTGCAAAAAATCAGTTGGCTGTCAAATGACGGCCACGGGAGTGTGCACAGGAGGACTTTAACAAGAATTTAACAAAATTAACACTTTAAAACAATTATTTGTTTGCTTGAAATTATAGCAAAGGTGTGTCTCAGTCCAACTTTTCTTTAATAAATGCACTTAGACGGTCAAATCTGCTGTACTTCAAAAGCCGATTAACGGAAGCGAGAATGCACAGAGGGGCAACTTGCTGTGCATTTCTTCGAAATTTAACAAGATAACCACCTAAAAACAATTATTTGTCTTCTTGAAATCATAGTAAAGGTATGTCTCAGTTGAACCTTTGCTTAATAAATGCACTTCAATGGTCAAATCAGCTGCATTTTCAAAAGTATTTACTGCCTTGGTGCTCTGTGAGCACGCAGAGGGAGGCAATCAGGAAGGAGGAATGCTGTGCATTTCTTCAAAATTTAACAAGATAAGCACCTAAAACAATTATTTCTTAGCTCCACTTTATAGCAAAGATGTGTCTCAGTTGAACTTTTGCTTAATAAATGCACTTCAATGGTCAAAATAGCTGCATTTCGTCAGAGCGGCGCAGCGAAATGAAGCTAATTTGATGGTTCCTCCAGCTGGACGAAGGTGGCAGGCTATGGCAAGCCGATTGTGTCATTAATAGCCACTTTTACCTATTACATGACACAACATGTCATAATACTCGAGCGCCGTCTAGCGGCTAAAAATGGTAGTGTTCAAAAATTTCAATGGCAGAATGAATGAAAACTGTCATGTCTCAGTCAAAAATTTGGTTATAAATATGGGGAAAAATAAATAAATAAGTCGTTTCAGTTTATTAAGTTGCAGGATATGCAAATTAGGCAAAAAGGTGTGAATTACATGGCAAAAAAATACGGTAGGCTTTACTGATATTGTAAGATTAATGGAAAGATATTTACCAAAAAAAGAACGCCACTAGTTGTGACATTGATGTCGCAGGTTTGTGACTCTGAGCATAAATTAAGGCTCTAAAGCCAAATAAATGTTCTCGATTGTTTTTCACAGATTTACATCATGAATCTGGACATTAAGTCATTTGTCTCTTCTGTTCAGGTGTTGCTGCTGATTGACATCGAATTGTCCTACATGAACACCAACCATGAAGACTTTATAGGATTTGCAAAGTGAGTTTTTCCTGCTAAACCTCAGTTTTCTGTGCCGTTTACGAGGCTCCTGGTGACCTCTGATGGTCTGTTTGTTGGCAGTGCTCAGCAGAGGATCAACCAAATGAACAAGAAGAAGACAGCTGGAAATCAGGTACTCCCATCAGAGTCGAACAGACGCTGTTGGTCTCTAGGAGTTTGTTCGGGACTCTAACACAATCCTGTGTATTTCATGCTGCACGCCAATGTACAAAAATTGTGCGATCGTAAAACAAATGTGCCTCTTGTTGAAAGCCACAGCTGTGTCAGCACAAATGAAGAATGTTGGAACATATCCAGGACGCACTATCGCTTCTGGGGTTAAAAGTTTTCAGAAGCGGGTTTGTGTAAATTGTAGATTAGCACAAACATACTCAGCTTACTTCTCTTCCATATTAATAAAAATAAATGTGTCACATCTATACATCACAAAAGATCTAAAAATAATTATGGATTAAAAACAGCTTTTGCATGAGATTTACACTTTGCTTTTAGGTGTATTTTGCTACACATTCCGTGGATGCTTCCACTTTTTGCACATATCATTGGAACTTTCTGCAAATCCTGTCTTCTGATATGTTTTTACTTGTGTTTCCTACAAGTATTTCTCTTCTCTTTTCTCTCTGTTTCTGCTGGTATTGACCTCGCTGTGGTTTTTTTGCTTCAGGATGAAATCATGGTGAGTAGTGGGAGTGTTTTAAAGTCGCATGTCTGCAAGTACGCTGTCATACATGAGTCGAGCGTGTGGTAACATTCATGACTTTTTGGAGTATAACTGGGGTTTTGTGTATGATGAATATTAAGTTTCTTAGAAACGGCTTTTAGATGGCAGGTGGCTGTAGAGAGAGACGCTTGGCTGCTTCCCTTTCCACTCCTTTTCACTCTTCAGGCACAAACATATTCATAAAGAGGATTACTCTTTAATGTAAATGTGCTGCACATTCAACCTGCAGAACAAAACCAGATTGGGATGTATCCCTTGTTCTATAATATTCTTGTGCCGTGTAAAAGCTCTGTTTGGAGACGGACGTTATCCCCCCTCTAGCTGTGCTTGAAAATAAAGTTGAGTAGAGGAAAAATAATCATTTTAACTTCAACAATTTCGATCTCTGCCTCCGTTTTTGTTCCCCACCTCTATCAAACTCATGCAAGGCAACACACAGAGCAGAGGAGGTACAAACCCTGCAGTGTGGCTCACATATGGCACCCCTTCGTTTTCACCGTGATTAGTGGCCAAAGGTTAGAGGCACATGGTAAACAAAGTGGGGAACTTCACTTCCTGTTTAGAAATGGATGCTGCTGGCCCTTTAAGACCCCACAGCTTCTGTTTTTCTCATTCAGCACCTTCAGGCCAGGAATTTTAAAACATAATTCAACAAAAAATACAAAATAAATAAAATACAAACTCGATTAAAAAAAGGCCAAAGCAGCCCTTTGTTATAAAACAGTTCATGATGCAGCACTTGATTATTTCTCTGTGTAAAGTTGGAGGAATCTCAAAGATTACAGCCTTAATGTGAACAAAATCCATAAAATACACTTACGGACCGATTATGTGATTGTTCTTTTCTCTGCAACATTAAACCAATTCGTCCAGAAAAATTATTAAAAAAATAAAGTGCATTTCACTTTTAAACTAAAACCTTTTAACCCCTTTTAAGAAATATTTGATAAGACCTGCTGTGCCGTTCTGTTTCTGTAAATAAAGTTTCAGTTTCTGATGCAATTTTTTGAACTTGAAAGAAGAATTGGTTGGAACATTTGGGGTTTTTCAAGAAAACAAAGAATATTGAGGCATTTCTTTTAGCAAACTCATTGCCTCAATATAAAAAAACCCAACATATTCTTAGGGTGAATTAGGGGTGTGGTGGTGCAGAGGTTAGAGAAGGTGAGCCTGCGATCAGAAGTTTGCCAGTTTGACGCCCTGGACCGACAACATCAAAAATGTGGATCTGCTCCACCTCTCGGACCTTTGATCAAGGCCCTTAATCCCAATTGTCTGCTCCCCCGGGCGCCCTACATGGCAGCCCTCTGCTCCACACAGAGGGCTGCGGTAGCTCGGTTATCTGTGGTTGCATCAGGAAGAACATCAGTCACCAAGTCTTTGTGTGAGTTAGTTCGCTGTGGCGACCCCTGAGGAAGGGAAGCAGCTGCAAGATCCTAAAAACAAATAGAACTGAAAATGTTCAAATCAAATGCATCACAGGACAAAACAAATCACCTGCATCTCGATGCATGATTCTCATATATTTGCCATGAGCTATCAGTTGTAGCATCCTTACCTCGCTCAACCCCACCCTGCCTGCTGTCCTGTAGTTCTCCCCCCCCCCCGCCGCCATCCCCCCCAGCAGGCATCAACAATCTGCTGGTAGTTGAAGCAAACTTGAAGTATTTGGCCTTTAATACACGCCCTGAGTTGGCGTAGCTGTGTAACAATCTCTCCACATTCTCATCCAGCCGGAGAGAGGAGTTAACGATCGGTTCAAGGTAAATAACTCATTGTGTCTATAGAGTCTGTGATGAGGAGAGAATGACGCACCACATGTAGAAAAAATTAATGTTAGGCCGTGTGGGTGAGAGTTTTTGCAGAAAAGAAGTTTCTTTTAACTTTATTTGTAATTGCTTGTGTAGCAAATATAAGCTTCACGTTAATTGTAATCTATTTTGTTGCCATTTGTGGATTTGTCTGATTCGCAGGTGATCAGGAAGGGCTGGTTGACCATCAACAACATTGGCATCATGAAGGGAGGAGCCAAGGAGTACTGGTTTGTCCTGACTGCAGAGTCGCTGTCCTGGTACAAGGATGATGAGGTCAGCCCCCTCACATGCACAGAACAACTGTCAAACCAATTAAAATGATTGCATGTGCGTGTTTTTGATCAGTGGGTGAACATGCAACCTTCTTGTAGTGAGGCGACAGCTCTACACTGCTCCACCGTGCCGCTACTTTCCAACTAACACACACACACAGAAGGAATTCAGGTTTAAGTCAAGTATTTATCTCTTTTGTTATTGTCAACATTTTACAGTAGCAAACCACAATTCTGAAAAAATTGAGACATAGTGTGAGATGTAGATAAAAACAAATGCATGCTGTACCATAGCACTTTATTTATGAAGCACTAAAAACAGCAACAAGGCCAGCCAAAGTGCTGTGCATCAGAAACAAACAGGCAAAGCACACAGCAAAAATACAAACATGTACTTTGTAGATCCAAATGGAAAAAGAAAGTAACTACTTTGTAAATGGCTAACAATGTAGAATACAAACAAATTACACAGAGTCAAAACCAGGGAATAGAAAAGCTGCGGGGGGGGGGGGGGGGGGGGGGGCGGC
>JARVGV010000578.1:16805248-16822356 GCA_031762435.1 Hypsolebias longignatus | reverse complement strand
AATGTTGACGAGAAAGAAAACGAGAGAGGCGAAGATGAAGAAACGCCGAACCAAAAGAAAGACAGAGAGCTGGAGAATTTGGACTCGCCACTGCTGTAAATGATGATGTCAGCATTTGAATGGGGCGACTGCTCGTTTAGTTTGTGTGCGTGCGTGTGCGTGCACGTAGCAGCAGACACCCGGGAGTGCAGGCCAAACGTGTCGTCGTTTATGTGCATTCATGTGTCTGTGGAGATTTTACATGCATTTAAGGGATATGACCATTTGGCTGCACAGGTCATAAATCCTTTGATGAAGGAGTTTGCTCGCCTTCTATTTCTCTCTCTGACACACACACACACGCGTACACACACACATGCACAGGGTTGGGCAGGGCAGGCCTGTGGTTAGCCATCCAGATGGTTTTAAGGTTAGTTAGAGACTACTCTTAAGAGGTGCTATTTGTAACTGAAGCAGCGTGTGTGTTTAGCTTTTAGAAACTCCGTGACTCTCGTTTATTTTTAGAGCATCATTTTTTCAAAACCGTTATTTCGTTGTGCGTCGCACACACGCGCAGACACACACTTCGGTTTCCAACAATAGATGCGCCACACCACAGGCTGAGTGCGAATTAAAGTGCCGGCGTGCCTCTGACTGAAGTGACTGACGCTGAGGTTCCCCAGTACAGAAATAGTTTGCGCATCACGTGACGCGTGCAGGTTGTACAAGTATGAAACTTTCAGTAGATCTTTGTATATTTGTGTGTGGGCGTTTCATTTTAGCTTGCCATATTTTGTGACTAATCAAAACCAGAGGCTGTGTTCGACTTTCCCACTCTCCTACTTCTCTTGTTCTGTTTTATCGACAGAAGAACTCCATATAAAAAAAAACAAAAAAACTTAAAAAAACAACTAACCTCTCTTTCTTTATGGTTCTCTGATTACACTCTCTCATTCAGGTTGTATTACTTAAAAATTTCCTGCCCCATAATGTGCCTTATGTGACAATCTATCAGTTTAACTCAAACTTCTTCTTAAAGCAGCAGCTCCTTCTCCTAATTGGAGTTTCGCTCTGTCGCCCCCTGCAGGAGAAGGAGAAGAAGTACATGCTGCCGGTGGACAACCTGAAGCTGCGGGATGTGGAGAAGGGCTTCATGTCCAGCAAGCACATTTTTGCCCTCTTCAACACCGAGCAGAGGTGCAGCTACACACACATATATTACAATGGCATGTCCTCCATCAAGTTAAAGTTAAATTAAACACCCTTAAATCACAATAGTGCGTTACCTGGTGGAAGCTTTGCAACATAAAATTACTTTGTTTTTAGTGAAAGTACAGGTGTTACTAGCAAATTTAAAGCAAATGTAGTAAAATCAGTAGTAATGATATAAACCGGATTTGAGAAATTTATGACTAGAGGCCTAAAATGACGATTAACTTTTTAAAAATGATCTTAAACGCACGAATATTTGTATTTTCAACTGGTTAAAGCCTGTTTAGTTGCTCCGATCTCATTTGTTTGCTTTATTTTATATTCACAGAAACGTGTATAAAGATTACCGTCAGCTAGAGCTGGCCTGTGAGAGTCAGGAAGATGTCGATGCGTGGAAGGCCTCCTTCCTCAGAGCTGGAGTTTATCCTGAACGAGTAACGGTAAGATCTGTTTAAAAAAGAAAGAAACTTTTCAATATTTCTTTTGGACTGACTCGACTGATTAGTCATGTTAGTACAAAAACACAAAACGCTGTGAAAAGTTTAAAGTGTTTCGCTTGTTTACGTCAAAGAACAGACATTTATTTTTTTCCATATTGTACTGTACTGTATATGTTTTTTGCCACAGTTTTATTGTTGTTATGTCACATGTCGCGTGTCCTTTTCGATGTCTTTTCATGTTTCACCTCATAGGAGAAGGAAGGAAAGGTATGAAATTCTCCATGTTTTTCTTTTCTTTTTTATCTTTACGATTGAAATGATACAAACAAATGTGTAGATTTGTAGTTTTAATTAATCTTAATAGTTTTTTTTTTAAATTTAATAATAATACAGTATTATATTATTTGTTATCCTTTATTATGAAAGAACCTGCAGGGGAAAAACTTTTGCACTTCTGTGGATTTAAATCGTCAAAGTAAATTAAAAATAATTCTGGTTAAAACATACGTATGTATTTTAAAAATTTCCAAAACATTGACTGTCACGGACACAGTTATATGTATTCTCTTCAGCTCAGATATCATTATCTGTTATAATGTGTTGTCATTTTTTTTGTGTTGTATGTATTTGAGTTATTTTTCTTAATCTACATACAGTTTGAGTAAAACTACTACGTGGGGATTTGAATGTCGTGCGTTCATTCAGTTTTAACACCACTGCTGAAGTAACCTCCTTCTTTTGAAATATATTTGTTGTATTTCACCGTTCTAAGAGTTAAACCTATTAAAACGTCTTGTTCTCTTTGCATCAGTGCATCTAGAAATAGAGGATTTGAAGTGGACCTGTCTTGTGCCTGCGTGACTAAGCTGATTTCTGATCAATAAGCTAACAAAATATACTTCTGAAGCAGCCCCTGCATCAAAGCTACCATCTGTTGCCCCTGTTACGTTAGCTTGCTCTTATTTTCCGTGAAAGTTGTGCTTGTAGCTCATCTTTAATTTGTCTCCGCAGAGCGAGAGCGGGGATGAGAATGGCGCCGACAGCTTCATGCACAGCATGGACCCTCAGCTGGAGCGGCAGGTGGAGACCATCCGCAACCTGGTCGACTCCTACATGGCCATCGTCAACAAAACCGTGCGCGACTTGATGCCGAAGACCATCATGCATCTCATGATTAACAACGTGAGTCGTCCGCATGCGCAGCGGTTTGGCGGAAACGGGACGTGCGGAGAAACGTTGCTCTCTTTCTGTTCAGACGAAAGAATTCATCAACGCCGAGCTGCTGGCCCAGCTCTACTCATGTGGAGACCAAAACACCCTGATGGAGGAGTCCCAGGAGCAGGCGCAGCACCGCGACGAGATGCTCCGGATGTATCACGCTCTGCGCGAGGCCCTCAGCATCATTGGGGACATCAGCACAACCACCGTGACCACCGCTGCGCCGCCTCCTGTGGACGACTCCTGGCTGCAGGTGCAACGGGGCGGCTCCGGAGGAAGGTAGGTCACGTGCAGGATGCTCAGCAGAAGGAGATGAGATCTTCTGTAATGTTCATTTTTTTATTGCAGTCCTTTCTTTTCCTGCATCTTTATCCACCAGGTCTCCTGCAACCAGTCCTACACCAAACCGCAGGGCTCCGCCTGGACCCCCAGCTCGCCCAGGTTCTCGCGGACCTCCACCTGGGCCTCCTCCTGCTGGGGGACCCCCTGTCCCCTCTCGTCCGGGAGCTTCTCCAGACCCTCATGGAGGGCCACCTCCCACTGTGCCCTCCAGGCCTAATCGTGCACCCCCTAGTGTTCCCAGGTGAGGAAAACAAACATATATTATAAACCTACAAACCTGCCTTTACATCCACCAAACAAACGTTGTTTTAATATTAAAATGAACGATTAAATCTGTTTATGATACTTTATGTTAGGGGGGTGTGAAGATCCCTGCATGAGGGGGGGAAAGGAGGTAAATGAAATGAATGAGTGCTAGTTATCATAGAGGATAGATGATTAGATTAACATATAGTAGTTAGAAATTATTTAGAAAATGCAAAAACAACAATTTATTTTTTTACTATTGACAGGTTTTATTTTTTCATTTTTTATGGATAAATGGACTTTCCAGTCACCTTCCAACCCACATTCAGGCCTCTCCTGCAGCAGCATACACACAGTGCATCGTCTGCACCCACCTTCGCTGCAGCTCATCATGAAGTGCACGTGTCTCTGCTCTGTGCCTGGAAGCTAGCTACCTTTTCTAACTAATTATGAGAGTAGGCGCTTGTCCTGCAGAGGACACCAACATCTCTTGGCTGAGCTCTCGCTGGGATAAAAAATATAAACGGAACAATCTGACGAACGCTGTTTGAACCTTGATTTAATCAGTTCCAAAGGATTTCACGTGCACTGACGTGGGTCCTGGAGAGCCGGGCACATGTGGCGTTGGTCCACCCTGTATGTGCTTTACTGTCCTCATGCTCCTCTTTCGTCTGTCTCTTCTTCACCACACCGTTGTCACACACATGACTGTGGTTCCTTCTGCAGAATCACTATCACTGGGCAGTGAGGACTAAGATTTCTGGTATGTTGGGTAATATCTGCCGTCGTTATCATCATCACGATCATGAGCCTGAAAGACGCCTCAGAGGGCATCTTTTGGCTGCATGCCACTTCCTGTTTCGGCCCGCTTGCTGTTCACTTCTCCACTCAGAGCACTGCATGAGCTTTTTGGAGTTAGTTAAATAATTTACGTAACATCTAGGCAGCAAGAAATGGGTGAAACAGGTTTGTCCCAGTGGAAGCGGCTCATTAAATATTATAACATGTCAAAATTAGTCAAAAAAAATTTTTTTTTCTTGTTTGTTGCGTGTTTGTCATGATATCTCATCTCTTAACAACAGTAACATCTTCATCTGCGCTCAGTTTGTGTGATTTAACTGTATGGGATCACATTTGCGCCAAAAGGCCACCACGCGCGCATTGAATCTCCCACAGTTCTGTGACCACGAGCACGAGCTGCAGCCGTCTGTGCTCTCGTGTATCGATCTGCGCGCTCGTGTGAAACGTTGCGACCAAGTGTAGGAAAAAAAAAAAAAAAAGGCACGGAAATGTTAACCCTCATATGATTGGCTGCTTCTCTGCTATCCCCGCCCCGTGACCCTTGTTGGTGCGGCCGGTGTTACACCATATGTGACCATAGGGGGGCGCTGTTGCGGAAAAAGAAAGAAAAAGCTAAAACAAACCAAGGTCTTCGTTGAACTAAGCTGTTCCTACAGACTCTCTTTCCTCCAAAGAATAAAAAGCAACATCTGACCACTAATATCATGACTATTATGGAGATATAGCCGGTCACAGAACATGATAGCGTTCATCAGATGTTGCAAACTACAGTGTAAAAATGCAACAGCGCCCCCTATGGTCACAATATATGGTGGTCACAGAATATGGTGTAACAACGGTACATATTGAAGCCGGCGCCAACAAGGGTCACAGGGCGGGGATAGCAGAGAAGTGGCCAATCATTTGAGGGTTAACATTTCCGTGATTTTTTTTTTTTCTTCACCTGGTCCCAATGTTTCACACGAGCACGCAGATTGATACACGAGAACACAGACGGCTGCAGCTCATGTGCTCGTGGTCACAGCGTTGTGCGTGCATGGGAGATTCGATGAGCGCGTGGAGTGTAAAATACACTCGTGATGGCCTTTTGGCGTAAATGCAATCCCATATAACTGAGCCTGAGAACTCCGAGATGTCAGCGAATGCGTCATCATTTGTGTATAACAAATGGAGGAGCTGAAACTTTAATCTGGACCATCAGTAAAGACCAAAACACCATCATGATCACACAAAACTAATCCAACCACTTTTCTCCTCTGTGTCTTTCCTTGTGTGTTCACGCCAGTCGGAGACCCCCACCTTCTCCAACCCACTAGGCCTCAGAGCTCCTTCCTCCCTCCTCCGTCTGTCTGCTCCTCCTCTGGATGAGAGGCGTCTAAAGGCAACAGCGCCACCTTGCCGTCATCTCCTGCCTCACCTGACCTCCACAGGCTCCTCTCCCCCTCCTCCTTTCCTCTTCATCAGCAAACTCCTTTGTGTTCTCCTCCAAACCTCCTCCACTCTCATTCCTCTGTTAACTCAGAGATGCAGAATACTTGAAACTCATTTGCATGAGAAGTTTTACTGTAGAGACCATTAAATATATCCTTACAGGTATACTCAAGCAAACTGACTGCACAATATTTCTCCTTTTAAAGTAAAACAAAGATTTAGCATGATGCTTTGTGTACTTTCTTTTTTCTTAATATTTGTTTTTTGTGACAAACATTTTCTGCTTTAATTGCTCCTTTTAAAAAAGAAATACTTCACCTGAACATACAAGTCTTGTATCATTAACTTGATGTGGTATTGTTTCAAAACATTCAACATTAAATAGCAGAATATCCAAAGAAATTACTGTAGTTTTTAAGGTCTTGCGTAATGGTAATGTATAACAAGTAACTGCTTAGGGAGATACAGGTTCTTGCATCAAAAGCAAAAACTTGAATGCATTTTTTTTTTAAATTTAATGAAAAAATAAGTAAATGCTTTTCTCTTTTGCAGCATTTCAGGTTCAGGAGGTAAAAAGTAACAGTGACAAGCTGTATGTGAAGTATTTCTTTAAGAGAAGTGATGCACGCTGAGCTCTTCTGCAAAATGCATCACTGAAGCTGTGTGTACCGTAGTTTTCGGACTATAAGGCGCACCGGATTATGAGGTGCATTAAGCGAAATAAGTTCATTTTGACAGATTTTTGAGCGCCGTGTAGCACATCAGTTCGAGGTCAGAAAGCACAACCAGAGCACCGGATTATGAGGCTCATTGTCGATTTTTGAGAAAATTCAAGGATTTTAAGTGCGCCTTATAGTCTGAAAAATACGGTATGTTTATTTCTTTGTTGTTTTTTTTCTGGTTTAGATTTGTAATTGTGCTCCCCCACCAAAAAAAAAAAAAAAAAAAAAAAAAAAAAAAAAAAAAAAAAAAAAAAAACATAAGCGAGGACACCTAAATCCTATTTTATCACATCTAGCTGAAATTTGGAAAGAAAGGTTTTGTGTCCCTCGCTTGTATCATTTCGGGGTTTATTTGTTCATCCTGCCAAATAAGGATTTGTTTGATTTTCCTCTAAAACTTTCGGCCAAATAAGGGTGGGCCATCTTGTCCAGAGAGCCCCCTGCCACCATTAGACTCTTAGATTTCTTCCTTTCACCTTCTCAAATTAAAACCTTCATTTACTCCAGCATCCATTCACTGCTCACTCTTTCTCTCAGCTGATGGAGGAGCGCTCACCACCTCCTGACTCTTCAGCTCAGGACGCCTGGACAGACAAGGGCTGCTTCTGCTCATCTTTCCTTTCCGTCCCGCTCATGTCAGAAAGTCAGGAGCCCGTCCGCTCTCTTCAAGAACCTTTCATCCTTTTAGAAACACCTCCTGAAGCTGCTGTCTGTGCTTTTGGATAACCTATGCAACAACAAGAAAAAGAAAACTGGATCTGTTCCCTGCGTTTTCCTCTTTTTGCAAGCATCGTTATTCCTGTTACTCTTGTGGATGTGAGGACTAAATGTAGTAAAAGGTACAAAGTACTGTATTTTCCAGCATATAAGTCACAGTTTTTTTGGTTGTTTTTTTTTTTTGCATAGATTTGACTTAAACGCCGAAGCAAATTATGTTTTTTTTCCATATTCATAAGGCAGTTTTTGACTAATGCTTTAAATTTTGAAGAACTGCAACAGCGAGTTCTCCCGTGCACGCTCGCTTCACTCAGCTGGTGCGGGCGGAAGAACGTTGGAGAGCTCGCTGCTCCAGTCACAATGAATGGATGGTTGGATTTTGGATGGTTGGATGGATGGCGCTGGGCTGCTCAGGTGAAACCAAGCTGTTTTGACCATTAAATAATCGCATAATAAATGCGACTTATACGCCGAAGTGACTTGTACGCTTGAAATACGGTACAAGGAAGAACAGCATGACACCAATCAGAGAAGAATCTGAACATCAGTAAACCAGAGAGGGGAAAACTTTGTGGCCTGAGTTGCTCCTTCAGACTGTTAGATGTTTTTATTTAGATATTAACAGGACAAAGGCTAGCCTTAAGTCAGGGTTGATCATGTTATGCATTTTGATATAACAGGAAAACATTTACTGTTTAATTAAGTTGATCTATTTCCTTTTGTTGTTGTTTTTATTCTATCTTCTCTCAGTGGTCATGGGGGTGAGTGAGAACATGAACGGTCACAGTCTGTGCCCCGTGTCGAGTCCTCGCATTGTCCAACTCCGCCCGTTTTTCCATCTTTTTCTGACCGCTCAACTCCACTGTCGGTGTAAATGTGTTGTATTTTAACCCATTTTCCCTCACACACCAGGAAAAAAACACATCTTTACCCCCATCGTCATTCCAGTTATTTAAACGAACACTCCGCTCACCTCTTGTGTACCTTTACCCTCAAACGCAGCAAAGCGTATTCTCCTCATTATTTATTGGTATTTAGTTGATTATGGACACATTAATGTGTTATTATGTACATGTGTGGTGCATTTCATGGACTTGTGGTTTCCCTGTTTAGAGAATTTAGCCTGCAGCAAATGAAACAGCATAATTTAAATTATTATCAATAAACGATGCTTATAATAATAGTTAGCAACGATAAGAGAATAAAATAGTTTTAGATGTAAATGGATGCTGGCAGGTTGTTGAATACCTTTGATTGAAGCAGGGATGTTGTTTTTCTTTTTGATGGGTATGTAATTGTATCCTACCAATGCATTAAACACCTCTGAAGTACTGTAATGAATAAGAGTTCTTTTGTCTTTTTTTTATTTTTATTAATCGTTCACAATAAAAAAATAAAAAAAACTGGTTTGTCACATAGATTAAATACTTCTGAATCAAGCTTAAACTTTTTGGGACAAAATATAGAAAAAAATACAGCAACTTTAGATATTAAAAAAATAACTAAACAACAATCAGTTTTATGTTGAATCAGTCAATCTCCTCATGGAGATATTCAATATTTGGTTTAAGCAAGGTGATTGTTTTCAGCCAAAATACAAACTATAAGCAGATTAAATAAAAGTGAAGTGTTTTACTGAAGTGAAAGCAACTTTAACGCATGGACTAAAGTATTAAGACAAACTAGATTTAACATGAACTATATGGAGTCAGCCCGTTTCACAGCTGCAACTTCAACTGGGAATTTTTTTCCCATTCTCAATATAAAGCATTTTTAAGGCTAAGCACTGATGTTGGATGATAAATCTGTGTTCATCTCCAAGGAGCTTGATGAGGTTGAGGTCAGGGCTGCGTGGAACTCCATCATGTCTTTGTAGTTCTTACTTTGTGCACAAACGCTTTGGTGAGCTCAAACCCTGACTGAATTCAACAAGTAATATGTTGAAATACTTGTGACCATATAGTGTAAACTATTAGTAAATGCATGTGTCAAAATAAAAGCACTAATTTGTTAATTTTAAGAACAGATTGCATTTTGAAGTTGACAGTTGCATGAGGCTGGTTGGACCAAAACAGCTTCAACTATCTGGCATGAAATGCGGCAGGTGATATGCATTCCTTTGATTTCACATTACTGAACCATTGTCAAGTATGTTCCAAGGCGGTTGTTGTTCGCTTTTGTTGTAAACATTTACCAGTTAAGCACTATGTAGCCAGTACTAAAGTACATCAGCAGCACATTAATAGTTTTGGGGGAGTTTTTAAGCATGTCGACATCTAGAAAGAAAAATACTGTACATTTTATTTGACTGAAGAACTCGAAGCATCAAAGACGACATATTGCTTCTGTTGCTAAATCAATTTTATTCAGAAGGGGAGAAAATCTGACCCAAGAAAACAAATAATCGGAGCAACACGCAAAACAAATCAGGTCACTCAGTGATCCTTCATTCCCACCCAACACTCACTTCAAGTTTATATTAAAACTGATTAGTTGAGATACTAACTTATTCCAAATAAATAGAATATTTTAACGTCAATTTTTGTATTAAATTGCAGCCAGTCAGTAACCGTCAACATTTAAAGACATACACACAATCCAGACTGCCAGCAAACGTGGCAAATTTAGCTCCTACCCCATCATACGTCAGGCAAATATACAATATGTTACACAGTTACAGTATTTACAACTCCTCCTTTACAGTAAAGACGTGTTTTTCTTTAATTACATATATCAAGCAGTGAACCAGAACGCATCTGAAATTCATTAACCCATTTATTTCACGCAGCCCGGAAAAAGATTTAATGTAGACTTTCTTACTGGAACTGACCACTCCCAAAAAAGTGAGGAAAAAAAAACAAACAAAACATTTAATTAAATTTGTGATATAAAAAAAGGCAGATAAGAAATTTTAAAACAGAAGGATGGACGTAAACCCACTCAAACCACCTGGTTTAGGGTCGATGCTCTTTCCCTGCAAACACTACTCATCCTACGTTTTATACTTTAGAAACTTCTTGCTTCATAATATGAATTACCAATGAATAATAATATGAAATACCAATTTATAATGGCTTTTATGTAGTGATAAATATTAAGCTTGCAATTTCTTAGTTTAAGAAATGAGCAAAAGAGTAGATCTCAAAATTTCAAGCACTCAAATAAGCAGAATACTAGGGGAAAGTCTTAATTATCAAAGGAATCAAGACTGCTTTGAAACTATATTCTCCAATCTACATTTACGAGATCGTTTAAACCCCAGATTTTGCACAAAAACAATCCTATTTTCAGTTTTTTTCTTGTTTCTGTTTAATGCCCCAAAAAGATTTTCTTATTGCAGGATAACTGCAAATTTGAGTCATTTTCTAGAAGCCTGAATGGTCCCTCACCTATGGAATAAGCTAGCAGTAAAAATGTTACCTTCTATATTAATTTTTTTTACACCATGCTCATCCTGAGCTATTAATTTTTCAGGTAAATTCATCAGAATCCTCAGCTTGAAGCTTCATAGGATTTGCCCAACGCATCAAGTCAAAACAGCCGGACAGGACGAATCTGAACGAGAAGCTTTGTACAGTTTTAGTGCAATCATACTCCTATAATCTGACAACTACCAAAGATGCAATTTTGGCTAAATAAACAATCTGAATTTCACGCAAAACACAAATATCCAGTTCAAGAATCTTTTGATATGAAGAACTCAACATAACAGAAAAGGCTCTTGATTTGTTTATGAAGTTAAAAGACCCCAATGAAAAGAAGTCCAGTTCTCAATGAAACTACTGAAAACAAGTTACAGGACTGGAACGGTGAGATCAGTTAGGAGCCCTGAAGCAAAAGCTCAAGTTAAAGCCAGCGAGGGACAACTTGAAGAAGCTGCAGCACTGGAACCCAAGAAGGAGCCCGTTGTGCCGCCATAACTTTTCATTTCACCTTCACGGGGTCTTCACATTGCATCCATGTGCTTATTTGATCTGATCAACCACCAGTTTGTAGTGACGCCGACGTCTCAGTCTAAGATGTTTAAAACACCACAAATCTAAAATACTTCACAACTATTAACATTAGTTGATGTACAAACATGTTACTTTCAGTGTTTGACAAAAACAAACAAACAAGGTAGTAACTGAAACGGTACCGATCAGCAACGTGCTCTTTCCTCTTCCTGAACGTGACGGTAACTCAGCGAGCTCATCATGACTTCAACACTTTAAAGTTTAAAAGCTTTTTGTGCACAAAACTCTTGTTCTTTACCAGCCCATCCTCTTTTTGCATCTTTCTCTTCACATTTTATACATTTAAATATCTGATTACATTCAAACGTGATGCTGTTTTTGGCATATGTACTGTGAAATAAAACTGACATTTTGCAACAGGAAGTTACAAATCAACTAGAAATTTTAACAGCTCTTCAGGTACTGTGCCAGCAGAGGGACTGGCTATACTGTACCTTTATTGCACATTAGTGTGAGATGGGCAGCAAGAAGGGGACAAAAATTCAAAAATGTAATATTGAGTAATCAAATTGCATTTAAGAATATAATTTTTATAACAAAAACAAACACAGAACAAAAAGGGGACATTTCAAAGCAACTGAGTCAAAGATATTTACATCTATGACCAGTTTTAAGGTGTCAAATTTCATAGGAAGTGTTTGTAAATATGCTCATTAAGCTACAAATGTGGTAAACCGCGGGGTTTTACTTTCCCCATTTCTCAGGACGTGTCCATTATGTCTCAAACACACAGCTCACACCACCAGGATCTTCACTTCGTCCTGTTCGTCGGGCCGATAAAAGAAGGGGATGCAGGGGTTTTCTCCCAGGAAAGGTGCCGACCATTGAGCTCCCTGCGGGTTCTGGATCTCCTGGAGAAGCTGCATGATTTGCTGAGCTGTGCCGTCCTCTTTGGGAGCCAGACGTTTGGATTTAATCTGAGAAGGCCCAGACGGTAACGACTGGGAGGCCGCTTCCATCTCGGACAGAGGGACGACCTCCATATCTTCTGAAATAAACAAACCGGAGCAGAAGAATACGTTTACTGAGAACAAATAATAAATATAAACATGATGCGTGCCCTAAATCGTAAAGCAGCTGAGATTTACGCTCGTCAAGACGCTCTTAAACAGCTAGTTGTGCTGACGCAATTAATTAGCTCCACGAGTAAAAGATGGAGATGATTGTGAAAAGCACACGTTTCTAATTCAGCAGCAGTTGGTCGGTGAAAAGGGGGAGGAGGATATTTGAAGAAAAACTGCCTGATCTGCATCGCTCTTGTTTTGTGATTTGCAGCTTACCATCTCCACTGACAGCATTAGGATCAGACTGTTTATGTTCTTGATGCTGTGAGTGAGCGTGTTCCTCCCCAACAGGAAGCAGGTCTGGGTTTCCTGCTCCCATTCTGGCTACAGCTCCAGCGTAGCGGTTGTACCAGTCGTTCCTCTCAGCCACCAGCCTCATGACGAGATCCTGCAGCTCAGCCAGTTTTGCCTGATTGTCAGTGGAGATAAAAATGAGAGAACAAAGATGGAAAACTGTCAGCTCAACACAAAAACAGTTCTTATTTTTGTTGCAACAATCACTGATGACAGTCTAAAATATGTAGGATAGAAATGTTAAACTGCCTACTGTCTAAAAGGGAGCACACCCATTATACTGTGGAGGTTTAAAGCAAAACATTTTGTAATTTTTATTTCATGAAAGCAATTCATCTCTAAAATCATTTGGATCTTTAAAATTTTGTTTGTAACCTAATAACTTATTCAAACCACACAGTGACTGACAATCATGGGTCATGATAAGAATTATTCCTATAAATTAAAAATATAAATTTGTGATATTCTAGGATATCAGTCTTTGCAGTTTCCAACACACACACACAAAGAGGACTAAAAAAAATCTAGAAACATGTTATTGTTTTCTTCCACAGTAACAGCAGACTGTTCACAACCTTCATCTCTTCCTTGTCCTGAGCCAGCATGTTGATATATTGCTCTTTCTCCAAGTGTTTCTGCTTCATGATGGCCCGTTGACTCTGGTACAGGGCGATGTACTCCCCTAGAACAGACACAACAATAAACAAATCAGTCACATAAATAATGCATTTAGAAATACATAAAGTCTAAACTTACCTGCCAAGAACTTCAAGAATGATTTTTTTATTTATTTAATTTTTACAAATTAACAGTATGATGCCATTATGTTCACTGACCTATGGTGTCGGTCTCTCCTGATAACTGGATGCAGCGGTGCTCCAGTTCCTCCACTCGCTCCTTCAGATCAGCTTTCTCCTGCATGAGGGAGGTGAAACGCTGCTGAAGCTTCTCCATTGCAGCTTGCAGGGCCTGATGTACTTCGACTGGCACTCCTTCTGGAGATGGCACAAAGAATACAGGTTTTAAGACTGTCTGGAAATGTGAACAAGAACTAGTCCCAACAAATTTAGTCACCAGTTTGTTTTCTAACCTGAATGCTCCTGACTCTGGTTGTGTTCATGATCATTTTCATGGACAGGCTTGTAGTTTAGATGTTGCTGCTCAAGTCTGAAGGCCACAGCGGCCTGTTGGCGAGCCGTCACGTAGAGCCTGCGCTCCTCCTCTAGTTGCTGCCTGGCCTCGTCTCTTTCAGCTTCCAACTGTGTCAAAGCACCACGGATGAAATCCTCCTGTAACGGGACCAAGAAGAGTGGATTAGATGGTGTGATGGAGCACAGAGCATGGGCGACTCAGGCAAGTAACGCAGAGATTTAGTTATGTTATGTACATTTGATTACCTGGATATAAAATCTGCCTTATTGCAGATAATTTCAAAGCATCTAAAAACATTTTTTTTCTGTTCTTACCATTTCTTTTTGACTCTCAAAGTCGTCTGGAATGACAATTGAGGAGGACATCTTGGGACTTTCTTGCACCGATTGGCTTTCTACCCCGTCGCCTAAATTATACAAGAAAATAAAATCATTAAGACACTTTAATATACTTTAACATTATATGCAACAACTATAAAAGTAATTTGTTTGTTGTTAGGCTACTTTGGTTCATACTGTCTGAAGCTGCAGTACAATAACAGCTTTACACTGCGATGATAAAAACTGCAGCTGTTTGCTTTAAGTGGTAAAGATTAGACTGAAATTGAAACACTTCTCTGAGGAGTCAGGTGCTTTACATCCATTCCACTATTTCATTGTTTCTTTGGAAATATTTTCATTTCAGCTAAATACCAGTAAAAGAGCACCTACCTTGGTTTCTGGATGAGGTCTCAAGGGCTGAGCTGTTGAGTAGCTCTTTCACCTCAGCCTTCAGCTGCTCATTGTCTCTGACTAACTGTTCCAAATGCTCCTGCAACAACAAATATTCAAAACAATAACTATAAAGCCTCTCATGTGTTTTAGTGTCAGTGGGAGATAAAATAAAGACAGGAATGAAATACGTTTAACATTTTATGTAAAGAACAAAACATTTGTTGGGACATTTTATCCTCCTATTGAGGATTTCAGTCTGAACCACTTTGGATGAGTCCAGTCAGCTGCTACATATTGTTTACATGCACACGTCTCTTCCAATAAAAGAACAGGAACATTTCTATTTTAGAATATTTAAAATGGATTTTAATGCAGCTTAACAATCACTTAAATCCCTCATATCCATCAATTTCAATGGTGTTAATTTTGTGTTTTGTGAACCTGTTCAGAATTTTGTTTATGCAACATTTTGCCAGAAAAGACGTTTTCTTTAGATTTTAAACAGTTCCATCATGAACAAGAAAAATGATCAAGTGGAAATGGGTCAGTGTCTGTGTGCACAGTTCAAAGTTTTATTTGACTTTTTTTTTACTTTGAATTAGTGTAGCAATGAATGGTCAGAAAAAAGTGCAACATATACCTGTGCTTGTCTGAGCTGATTGTGGCTGATGTCCAGCTGTGCACGGCTATGACTTTCATCGTGCTGCAGCCGGTCCATGAGCTGGCTCTGATGCAGATACTGCTGGTGGAGCTGTTCCCTCTCTGAGGCCAGAGCCTGGTAGCCGGTGCTGTACTGCTGCAGATGGGCCACCACCTGGTCTCGCTGCTCTACAAGACCCTGAATCTCCTGATTTTTCAGCTCCAGCTGGAGGTAATGAAAGGAAGAGGGATATCAATACCAAAATGTGGCAGATAATTTTCAATTTATAGCACCGTTTTCAAATAAAGTAGTTTTTTTAATCTTATTACCATTATGTACTGACTAAAAGAAAACAATTATAGATCAGAAAATAAAAATAATTACACATTTAATATTAATTTACAAAAACACACACAAAAAAAATGCATTTAACTTGAAAAAAAAAATCTCAGGAAAGTTTATTTTTGTGTAGCGTGCAGAGTATGTCACCTGCTCTTTGAGATTGTGCAGGTTCTCCTGCAGTTCACCCATCCTGCGTGCCAGCTCCTTTTTAACGTGTTGCTCCGACTGGATGGCAGTGGTCAGCTCCATGTTCTCATTAGTCTAAGTAATGAAGTAGTATGCGCTATTATTATTATTAATAATAATAATTAAAAGCAACACTGTGAGGGTGAATGTGCATTAAAGTGTTTTAAAACAGAGAAACTGATTAAACTAACAAAAGCAGGAACCTACAGGATGATACATTTAAATATGAAGGATTCCATCAACAGAAAGATTCAACGTTTTATTTATATAGTTTCAATTTATACAATAATCCAGCAATAAATACTTGAAAGATTAATAAGTACATTATATTAGAAGAGAAAATAGTAAAATTTTTAGCCTCACCAGTTTGACAAAGCCGTTCTGTAACTCAGCCAACTGGTCCTTCAGTGCTCGGTTCTGGGTGAGAGCCCGGCTTATCGTGGCCTTGTCTGACTGAACATCCTCCAACATGCGCCGGCGGTCCTCTGCTTCCTGGACTTGGTTCTCCACCTGACCCTCCAACTCCCCCAGACGTGTCTCCTGCTCTGCACACAGGCGACTCAGCTGCTCGTTGTCTCGAAGCTGGGGGAAATATTACACAGTATTGAACACAATTTAATTATTAATTCATTAACCATTATTTAATCATGTAAATCAGAGATCACAGGTGTCTTTCTCAAGAGAGGCCTGGGAATGAAGGCAGTATAACCATACATGTTTTTGAACTGTGGGGGGAAAACAGAGGGCTCAGAGAAAACCCATGCAAACATGAAAACGTGCAGAAGGACCTCAGGCCCCGGTCTGGGCTTAAACCCAGGACCTTTTTTGTGCTGCCTCAACACTCACTGCAACATTTATTGGGAAAGAAAAAATGTGTGTTTCTTTTGAAATATTAAGAACAAGCAATATGTAGTTGGAAGATTTAATATTGCTACCAAAATGTTTAGTTTAAACAATTTATTGGTTACCTGTGATTGGTACTGTGCAGTTATGGCATCTTTCTCCTGTTGCAAACTCCTGAGGGCTTCCTGTAGAGCCACCTCTCTCTCTGAGGGTTCTGAGGATGTAGGTTCTGCAGCACTTTGGGCTTCTTTCTCCACAGATAATATTGCTGCAAAAGAAAAGAAAAATAAAAAACTGTTACAATAAATATTTTCACAGAGATATACTTTTTTTATTGTTTTTGCTTGTGTCTTCTTCCTCAAACTTTTGTTTCAGAAAAACAATTGTGTTGTTAATTAGAGCCATGTGTAACAGTCTATGAGTGCTGAAGATTAAAAAAAAAACAGCCTACCTACTTTGCTATAAATTGGATAAAGTTGACAAATTAATTTATATTTTACTGAAGATTAATTTAAAATGTTTGTGTTAAATATTTTGTAATAGTTAAAAACAGCTTTTGAGCAACAACAAAAAATATCATTTTCTGCACTTTGATCAATCTAGTACCAAGTAGGTGAAACTGGAGTAGCATTTAATCAGGCAGAGTAACAAGACATGATATCTTGGGAGGGATAGGGGGAGTGGTGGTGCAGTGGTTAGACGGTGGGCTTGTGATCGGAAGATCGCCAGTTCAAACCCCGGTACCGACAA
>JARVGV010000578.1:16793584-16803603 GCA_031762435.1 Hypsolebias longignatus | reverse complement strand
GATCCCCCCCCCCCCCCCTGTACTAAAGGTATGGTAGACAAGAAATGGTTAAATGGACATGGCAAGTTAAAAAAGGAATTAAGATCCAATAGTGGCAGTGACAACTGTGTGGCTACCAGAACTATAGCAATGTCCTACAGTTACCAAACAATTTAAACTAATCTCAACAATTAGCCAAATGCCAAGAACAGACAGAAGAGAAATGAGTTAAATTGTGTTTGAACAGTGAAAATGCTTACACATATCCATACACACCTGTTGTAACATGAGATCAGCCATCTCAAGCCTCTTGCGAAGTTCGTCTACCTCCAGCCTCATTGCAGCATTGTCTTGTGTACTCAGTTTTAACTGCTCAGACAGCTCGGAGTTTTGCTGCTTTGACTCTTCACTCAAATTGCTGTAAACACACACAAACAGAACTGATTTCTTTATTGAATTCAGAATTACACACCACGTAAATGTTGGAAGTGGCACGTTTGAAGTCAAGGCAATTAATTCTTATTGTTTGCTGTGAGAACAAAAAACACTACTTTTTTTTGTATAAAAAGGTGAAATAACTTACTTGACTCTAAACATCTCTACCCTCAAATTGTCTCTTTCCTTTTCAAGTTCTTTGTTTAGCTGCAGAAAAAAACCAACAATATATTTGTTACCGATGCTCAGGTAATGTAACAAAAAACATTTCAGAAAAAGAAACAAAACAAAAAATAAATAAATAAGGAACTGCTTCTTTTTGTGCTCCATTTCTATTACACAAATGCAGCGGATTGGAAATCCAATATATCTGTATATTTCCATAACTGTTCTTTGTGCATTTTATTTTGCACGTTACCTTCTCAAACTGTTTCTGCTGTGTTGAGACAGTAGAGAGAGTTCGCTCCAGCTCTGAAACCCTCTGCTTTGTTGCTTGCAGACGGTTATTAAGCTCCTCTGCCTCAACTGCAATGTTAGAAAGAAAATAAACACACAACATGCATATAAGCATACAACTAAGCAATGAAAGGAGAATAAACACACACAAACACTTACCTGTTTTCTGTCGTGCAGCTTGTTGTGTGTATTGTAGTGCAGTTTGTAGCTCAGATTTCTCTGACACCAGTATACCAATTGTCTGAATATGAACCTTAAGAGAGGACAGGTGAACATAGAGAGCATTTCTTCATGAGAATTTATATTTGATCGCACTATAAGTCTTAAATTACATCACAAATTAGACTAAACAAGTATTATAGAAACAAACACAAACATGCTTTTTACTGTGTAGGAAACTAGGACAGGGAGAGTGGGAATGGAGAAGTTGACAACTAGACAAGACTTCTTTTCATTTATACAACAGCAACACCACACACATGTAAACTGATATACTAAGTGACAATATAGTGAAACTCTTTACTAGTTATTTATTTATTTTTTTTTTGTTATGAAAACAACATATTTGAAAGGTCCCATCAAAGAAAAAAAGTCTCAAGAATTTACCTGCAACTGTTCCCGCATGGCTCCTTGCTCTTTTGTAAATTTCTGTTCGAATTCCTTTCGCTCCTGAAGGCAGAAAAACACAAAAGTTTCTAGATGAAAAGGGTGGAGCTGAAGGTCTAACAGACTAGAACAAGAAAATAGAATATGCTGAAAAAGAGCAAATAAAAAACAAAACAAAACTTGAAACCTTTTGTACTTGGTCTGAAAGTTCCTGAGTTTGTTGTACCTGTGAAACAGAAAGATGACAAATTTAGGTTTGGAGAAAAAAACAAAAATCAAAAAATTTCCTCTCATCACATCAGTGTTACAAAATTTTATCCCATGAAACACAACCAAAAACTCTGAAAATTTCATCTGCATGCCATGCTGTTCAAAGGACAGAAATAATAAACCTCTGTGGTAAATCATGTTTGTTTAAAGCTCTGAGTTCAGCGTGGTTATTGTGCTAAACTGGCTTGACAAGCCCTTACAGTCATGCCAAAGCAAACAGGTTATAACATCCCTGGTCAAAATGTGTCCCCGAAGGGCTGCTTATGCTGAGACTATTAGTGTGTAGATTAAAATCAACTCAAGCAGTAGACAAAAATGAAAGAACAAACAAATGCAAAATGTTCTCCAGACTATGATGGCATGCAGAGTCCAATACAACACATAGGAAGACTCAAATAATGTCAACAGCAGAGCATGCACGCACGCACACACACACACACGCACACGCACGCACACACACACACACGCGCACGCACGCACACACACACGCATGCATTCACACAGCTTCTTACCAGCTGGTTTAGCTTGGTATTGAGCTGAGAATTTGTTAGCTTGCTAGATTCCAGGGCGGCTGCCAGCTCCTGGTTCCGACTCTATCACGTGCACACATGCATCCGGGAAATGAAAAGAAATAAAAATAAGACATGGATAAAGTGCAGTGACCAAAGTCAAACAAAGAACACGGAAGATAAAAAATTCAAATGTGACATATAAAAACATGGAGGTAAATAATGGCACTGTCAAAAGTACGATAGTATAAAAAAGAAAAAGTTTCATGACGAGAAGTGACGCAAATAAAAATAAATGATGGATTTTAAAAATTATAGCAAAACACAGAAGAGCCTTAAAAAACTATACAAACTAAAATGTGTCCAAAATTCATATATGCAGAAATGTTTTAAAAATGCATCAATTCATTGTTAAAATAATCAGTGTGGTAACTAAAATTACTCAAAAGGTCCAACAAAGATCTCAGTGGAACAAAGTTTATTTTTACTGCTCGTATGACTCCAGGAGCATTTCTTAAAGCATGTAAACAGTAGAAGAGAACAGATCTTAGGATAACACCCCCCACCCCAATACTTTATGGCAAATTTTGAATGTTTTATAATACGGTACAAAATGTATTTCCTGTACTATGTTAAGGCTCTCCAAGGATTCTTTTTTAAATAACAAAATCTTGTAATACTCAGCTTGGTAAATGAAACGACAGCCTAACATTTCATACATCCAGCATTTAAAAAAGCATTTTATTCTTAAAAACAATTAAAGCTATGCTAAAAAAAAATTTCAGTCTAGACAGAATAAAGATACTGGTCTGACACTGACCCCAAACTTTAAACACTATCATAAAATGATAAACATTATCATATGTGAAGGTGCCATTGTACTGGAAATCAAATATGCTAGGTGGCTGACACTTTACAGAGAAACCAACGATGTTGTAATAATCTAGAATGATATAATTAGGTTACAACACAGGTTTAAAAATTAGAAACAGGTCAGCAAAAAAATATGAATGCAAAAATTTGGATTTCTTTTTACCTCAAGTTCTTTCTCGCTGACAGAAGGTGCACTTTCTCCATTCACGTACGCAGCAGAAGACTGAAATGACAATGACATTGGTTGATATACTTCTAACACACTTACCGTAATTAGGAGCTATTTATACTTTAAAAATTTACAAGAAAAAAGTTGTACACAGGGAACTGACATGCGGCTTGCAGTAGCAGAGTTATCCTGTCTCTCACTATCTTTGCAGGAATTTTTTAAAAATAAAAATAGCAACCCAAAAAAAAAAAGGCTTGGATAAGAACCTTACAGTGATAGAAACTAAAAGCAAAAATGTACTGGTTGCATTGCAGACAGTCCAGCAGCAATAAGAGCAGCATTTCATCCTTATGTATTAAAACAGTACCTGAATAATGATTATAAATATTTATAAAATCATATATCACATGAATCATATCAGCGAACTAACTTGCACAAAGACTTGGCAATAGTTTTTACGCCATATGTCCTTCCTGACACAACCACAGACCACCAAGCTACCACAGCCCTCTGTGTGGAGCAGAGAACTGCCATCTAGGATGCCCGGGGGAGCAGATGGTGGGGGTTAAAGGCCTTGCGAAAGGGCAAATGAGGGTGTTTCACATTTCCCACCCACCTTTTGAGACTGTTGGTCCAGGGAGTCAAACTGCCTATCACAGGCTCGCCTTCTCTAACCTCTGCACCACCACTACCCTTTTAGTAATGATAAAAGCATTAAAACATTTGTTACATTTTAGAGCTGACATAAAGAGCACTTTGTAGTTTAATTATGACTGTGCAAATTCAAACCAAGCTCAGAGTAAATATTGCTTATCAGACTGGTTTTATGTACCAGCTGAAGGTGTCAATGTCAGGTCATTTGAAAAGGATTGGCACTACTGAAAATGCTTTCATTTGCATTCTTGCCAACAATAGGTGCAACACACACTGCTTGAAAGTGTGCAATGGTGGTTTGTTGTTGCTGAAAGCTCAACACAGTCTAACAAAAAGGAATGTGAAAGAGATAGCGAGGCATAGGATGACACTGTTGGGCGTAACGGCATACCTCAGAGACCAGGCCGTTCAGCTGCTGTGAGAGTTGTCGCAGGCTCTCTGTGGAAGACAGGGGTCTGCAGTACAGATGAGATAATGGATAAACAAAATATAAAGATCATTAACTATATCAGACTATGACTATCAATATAGGTAACTTCTGAATTAAATAGTGGAGCAAAAGATGTATTGTATCTACAAAATTACTGCAAAATACACATATGTTACAATATTTGAAAGGCTCCACCATCACACAAGAGATTGTGAAACAACACTGCTCAGTCTAGGTTATTTGCCTTGGGAGGGCGCTCACCTAAGCTCTTCGGGCTGGGGTGGGGGGTGGGTGGGGGGGTGTTGAACGGAACATTGCTTTACTAATACTAGGTCTCACTGAGCTCTATAATCTCCGCAAAGTAGCGGAGCTGTCCAATTTTGTGTGTGTGTGTGTGTGTGTGTGTGGGAAGGGCGATCGGTTCAGCTGACAGGGTGCCGTGCCTTCCTTGGATAATTGTAGGGAAAACACTGAATCCCAATACAGTATATCATAAAGAAAGTGATTATATTATAACATGAATACATTTGAAGTACCAGCATTGTTGATTCTTTGTGCACTCCCTTTAAACAATTGCTAATATTTTCTTTTGGCATACTTTATACACAGAACAGTGACATGCAAAGGCAAAATAATGTAGCCTCAACCTGAGGCAGTGGGAAAGGACATTAAGGACATTAAAGGACATTTTTGACACATGGTAAAAATGGCTGTAATAAAAACAAAGACATTGTGATAATTGCCTGCACAAGCAACAAATGTCAAAACACTAGCAAGATAAATCCTTGACAGACAACGCTAGCTCTTTAGTTAACCCTCAACTCCTGCAAATAAATAAAATCTCTCTCATGACAAAGAATAGAATTGTTTTAGTAAAAAGTACATAACACACCTATTTTGCTCCTTAAAACTCTCATTGCCATTGGTATCAGAGAGGTCCTGTACAAAAAAAGAGAAAAGTTAAAAGTACAATAGTTAAGGAAGCTTGTAAGAACATACGATTAAATTAATTTTATGCAACACGTCACAAAAGGGCTATTTAATACTTCTGAATTTTGATTAAAATGCAAAAAAGAACACTTCCATTACTATGATGACTACAGTATAAGCAAAATGGATTAACATAAACAGAGACAACACATGTTTTAAAAGCAGAGACAAACAGAGAGACGCACCTGCACCTCAGTGTTGTGACTGACAAACTCAGAGTTAGTAGCAGTGTTAGCATTAGCGGGGTTAGACACAGGTGAGCTGAGGCCAGGCTCGATGTGTGGCTCCTCCTGCAGCGAGGGAACAGAAGACACCACAACCTCCATCTCAGCCAAGTTCTGAGGTAACACACACAAAAATGCACACATGGTTTCAACGCAGCAACAGAAAGACCACCGTAAATCTGCACACTACACGTAGCCATTTGCACAAATGTCATGTGCAGTAAAGATGAGTGATAAAATAATGTAGTTTACAGTTTGTTTAGATTGTTCTATAACAGTATGTGGTAAGAAGAGAAAAAAATGTAATGAATAGACGAGCATTAAATGGCTTAAAACATGATAAAGTAACTATTAGTGACAGCTGCAATATGATATTTTATTGGTGCCCAATATGTTTCACAAACTTTTGTGAAGCCAAAGCACTCAAGAAACTCCACTGTTAGTATACATTCCAGTTTTAATGTAAGAAAGCTATATTTTAATCTTAATGTAAAGAAAATGCATAGAATAATAAAAATAACTATTTCTGCAATGCAGATAAATAAAAATAAAAGAAAACAACAAACAAACAGAACCAGCTGAAAAATGTGCACAGATATTCTTGTTTTTTCTGTGACAAATGACAACATTATTCCTTTAGTAGCTCGCATCCCAGGTACGCAGCTCCCATGACTGTGCAAATGCCATGCATTCACAATGACCAACATGAGACTGGCATATCTCGGAAAAATAAATTCACACCGAATATGCGGTGCAATTAAATTCTTTCCAAGCTTTCTGGTCTATGTGAGGGAAAATAAATTGATAACCGGATGTAAGATAAATAAACGTCACAATTTTGGAAATTAAAAAGAATTGCCATTTACAGCAAAGGTGAAGAAAATGAAAAGGTAAAGTTAAGCAGAAGAAGAGGGAGAGAAGCTCACCTGACAGTTGCCATTACGTGGGAGGACTACTCCATTGCTTTGACTAAGTGCTTTCAGAATACTGTCAAACTACAGCAAAAAGAAACACAGACTAAGAGAGAGAGATGAAACAGGGCAGGGAGCAATTTACTTAAAGAAAGAGTGGTAAACAAACAGACAAAGAAGCAGCTCCCACAAAGACAAGGTCGGAAAGTGAGCGTGCAAAGAAATAAAAAGGTAAATAAACTGAGGCTGAATGAAATTAGATTAAGGTAGTCATCCTTTAAAGAGCTACTGCATTATTTTGTGTGACTCAGCTGTACTTAACTGAGTAACGTAGAATGAAAAAAAAAAATCATGCAAATCACAGTTGTAGAAAATTAAAATTTCACTCTTGGAGCTCAGTATATATTTCCAAATGCTTTAATGGTGAAGTGGCATTGACTCTTCTAACAATAAACTGAAAGAAACCAAATTTAAATGTCACTGAAATGACTGGCTGCAAAAAAGAAGGAAAAAGTTTGTAAAAGGAAGCCATATAAAAAGAAATACTGTGAGAAAGGTTTACATGTCAGTGGTGAAAAAGACGTGATGACAAAGAAAGTACTCTTTTGGATAGAAAGTAAAAAAGAAAAATAATTTGGGACTGTTTCACAAAGGTAAAACCTAAAGCAAATGTAAAACTTAAAGCAAATGTATGCATTATTATAGTAGAAATGCTTATTTTAGGTGATAAAGCCAACTAAGTATAATGGTAAAAAGAATTTCTGTTGCAGACTGAATGATAATTGTTGTAGAGAGAAGCAATGGACAGCAACAGCTGTCTAAAGAATGGGTCTAAATGCAGGTCAGATGTCATCAAGCAGAGCCAAGTTACGTGCATGAACCATTTGAAAGCAGTACATGCACACATTGGGTGCTTCAATACACACAGTTTTTATTGATGTGTGACAGATGTGACAAGTACCGGTACCAGTAGTTAAAAAAGTAACTACAGGGAGCTCACATCATGTGACTGTTAATGGCAGCCCATATTTTCAACAAATTTTATGCATTTTTTTCTGAGAATTATGAGCATCAACAATAAATCACTGGTCTTATTGTCAGTCTGTTCTAATTCTAATCATTTGCTGTCATATAAATGTTGGGCGGCACGGCAGCGCAGTTGTTAAGAGCTGTCGCCTCACAGTGAGAAGGTCGTAGTTTCGCCTACTGGCCTTTCTGAATTGAGTTAGCATGTTTTCTCCAGACATATGTGGATTTTCTCCAGGTCTCGGTTTCCTCTCAGACCAAAAATTTGCATGTTAGGCTAACTGGTAACTCTAAACTGTCCCTTGGTGTGAGTGAGTGTGAATGCTTGTCTCATTTGTCTCTATGTGGTCTTGTAATGGACTTGCAATCTGTGCAGGATGTACCCTGCCTTCTTGCACAGTGACAGCAGGAGATAAGCACCAGCTTTCCTGCAACTCGAAATTGAAAAACGTAAAAAGAAGAAATGAATAGTTAATGTTGCTACTTTGTCAAAGATCACTCTGAAGAATATTGCTTTCTTGGAAAGAAACGTGGCATACTTCATGTCATATAAAAAACAAAAGCATTATTTTTTTAATTGTTTTAAAGACTTGATTTGATGGAGCACAACCTGAATGTGGACAGACTGTCAGGCACGCAAACACATTTAACCATCAAGACCAAACCCATAACGAGACTATGACTGACTTACATTGTCAGGGGAATCTCTGTCAGAAGATGGTGCATCTGTTTGGCTGAGTTCCTTCACTTTTCTCTTCTTCTTGGATCCCACTCCACTTACTCCTCCTCCCTTTTCTCCTCCTATAGAAACAGGGGAGCTCTTCTGCTGAAACTCCTTCAGCTGAACAATGCATGTGAAACAAAGAGGAAACAAAGTGGCAATTGAATATTTGAATCGGCAAACAATACTGTGCAAATTTCCTGTATATATATATTTTTTTTTACTTTTCTGGTGTTATATAACTCCAAGGGTACACATGCTGCATGTTTGATGTGCAGCGTTTTTAGAACAATTTCAGTTTTAATGAACAAATATGGCGGATCTTTATAAATAATTTAACAAAAACACTCAACACCTACACTCCAGTAAGAGCACTCAGGTCTACCAATCAGTTTCTCTTAGATGTCCCCAGATCCAAACTGAAGTCCAGAGGTGATCGGGCTTTTGAGGTTGCTGCTCCAAAATTGTGGAACAGTTTACCGGATCAGAATGTTCATGCTCAATAATCCAGGTGGAACATTCTTGTCTTGAACCACTTTGGCTGTGGCTGCCTGCCTGGGAGGAGCCGACGAGGGACAGGACAGCCTCCAGAAACCATCTTGGCTCCAGAAAACTGGTTGGTCCACGTGAGTTGTTTATGGCTTGGTGGGGGAACAGTGTGCTGGAACTTCTGACTGATGAAGCCCTCTGGAGTGAGGGTGAAACGTTTCTACTAAAAAGAAACTGTCCAGATGACCTGATTGAGAATTATCAGAGTTTACCGGATCATTTAAAGACTGCTGAGACTTTTACATCTTTGCTCAGGACTCATCTGTTTTCCTTGTTATTTGATCCATGCAGAGTCTGACAAGCTAGAGGTGATTTTTCTTGTACTTGTGTGTTGTATTTTATTTTTAACTTGATGTTTCCTGAGTGCCACAATATGTATTTTTTCCCCTTTTAATTTGAGTTAATTGTAAAGCACTTTGGTCAGCTTTGGTTGTTTTCATGTGCTATAGAAATAAATTGACAGTGACACTGCCCTCCCAAAAAACATTGTTTTAATGGCCTCAAATTGCAATTATAGTTTTGTAAACACAATTTACTGTGAGAAGCATTTGTGAAGGCCAAAGCAAAAGTCCAAGATAGTTACTGTGTCTGCTCTAACTTGCCTTCTTCCTACCAAATCTACAAACTTTGAAGGTTGCATCTTTGTCACATGTATTAAATCATGACTTGCAATCAAATACACATACATCAATGTTTTAGAAGACAAATACCTGGTAGTGATTAAAGGCATGTGATGAAATGTGATTAAATCACAAGGAGATTACAGGTAAATACAGTACAAACCAGATTCCAAAGAAGTTGGGACACTAAACAAATTGTGAATAAAAACTGAATGCAATTATGTAGAGGTGCCAACATCTAATAATTTAAGAATAGAACACAAATCACAGATCAAAAGTTTAAACAGAGTATGTTTCAGAGGATTGTTTCAGATGATTGTTGTCCATAATTGTTTTTACTTATTGCTCTTGTGTCTTTAGCTGCAGGATGCTGCATTGCCATGGTAACAGTTTGATGTGAAACTACAAAAACTTGTGGTTTTAAAATTCCACAACTTTAGGATTTCAGTTTCCTTTTAAGGGAAAAATATGTTGTTCCAAAATTTCATGGCATCAACAAATCCCAAAAAAGTTGGGACATGTCCATTTTTACCACTGTGTGGCATCCCCCCTTCTTCTTACAACACTCAACAGACGTCTGGGGACAGAGGAGACCAG
>JARVGV010000578.1:16718989-16730871 GCA_031762435.1 Hypsolebias longignatus | reverse complement strand
GACGAATTTTGGCTGCCTGAACATAAGAAAAAAAACTATTGAAAGACGAAACGTTTCAGCAAAACACAAAAAGAAACAGTCAGATGACCTGACTGAATATTGTTGGATGATTATTGAGCATGGAATTTGATATAGGAAAAATATTACTATTGTTTGTTTTTGTTTAATAATATCAACCTAAATGACAAAGTCATTTTCAATCATTGTAATCTGTAGTCACTGTACTAATTTAAGACCCTTAAAGTAGAACTTGAAAAACTAAACTCATTGTTATAGCATCAGACGAAAGAAAATAAAGCATAACATTTTATCTTGAAACCTGAACTATGACATAGCCACCATTCATCCTAAAATTTCAATGCAAGTCCAGAACTTTCTCCTATCTATGATAGATGTTATACAAATTTTCTCATACAATAGTATACACAGTGTCACAACGGTTTTGTAACTGTGGCGTTAATATGACTGCGCATTCTTTGCTTCCCCTGTTAAAATTTTAAGTGAGCTGTGATCCTGAACTTGGCCTTAGCCTCATCTTGTCTGTTCACTGGCTCAGAACAGACCTCTTCCTTTGATAGCTGTTTATTCAGGTCAGAAAGAGAGCGACAGAGAGACACAAAGTAAGAGAAAGATCCCACACTGCTCAAAAAAACAGATTGGTCTTGTCTGGCTTCTAGACAAGCTTTTCAAAACTCTTCTTTCACTCCTCTGTCCAATACTTGTTTTTCTTCTTCTAATCCGTCCTTCTGCCCATTTAGCGGTGAATGGCACAGTGTGAAAGTGGGGGAAAGTGTTTTTGCGAGCTTGATGGGTAACCCTCACTTTTTGAAAGGGCAAATAGGGGAGAAGCTGCCATTACCACTGGTATAAAGGAATCTTAAAACAATGGGGTTTTCTGCCACTTTATTAACATTGTACAAACAAGTGCACCATTGCTCTTCTGTCACTTTTCTATGTCTCATTCCATGGGCCAGACATCTGAGCAATTAACGTGAAAGTGGGGAATTAATGAGCATGCCGAGGGTTAGACAGGCCACTGCTGTATTGGTAATTAAACGGGCCTTTTTTTTTTTTTGCACTGCCATTGAGGTGTTTATTATTTGCAGGAATCCACTGTTCCAGACATATGGATATTAAAAACAAAACAAACAAAAGTATTGTTTGTATAAGTGGGAGAGCGGAGGGGGTGGGATTTTTAAGAGTTCACAGACCTGTGAGTTTCCGTACTGAGCGGTTTGAGGTGGGAGAGAACAGCTGAAAGGAAAAGCGGAGGAAATGTGGAAGTAGAAAACATAACAAACAAGAATAATGTCTGAACGTAGTGCGAGAAGTATGGGAACTACGCTGGAAAGAGCGTGATGAGGTGTGACGTGTGTGAGAGCGACGCAAGCTCCTAAACAAGTCATCATTGACTTGGGTTAGAAAAAACTGTTAGTAAAATCTGTTGGAGCCAAAATGTTTACTCTGCTGTCGCACATTTACAAACTCTGATCATTCCCACGTTTCCGATCAAAGTCCCACTTTTGATTATTTTCTTCATACGTGTTTCACTTGTGCCACCTATGTTGGAGCTATAACACCTCTCACAGCTTCATAGTGAGGATTCAGGAAGCCAACTGGTCTTATCGCGGACAGACACACAAAGCTGTTCTGGTTGTAGGACGGTGAGGTATGCATAAGTGCATGTGTGTGGATGTGTGTGTGTTTAGAGGGGTTGTGGGAGGTGGATGGTGGCGGTGGTGGGGAGGGTTGGAGGCACTTCCTCCTATTCTTCGTCTGTTGAAGAGTTCCCATGAGCGCCCCTGCCAGGAGCTACAGTGTGGCCTCCACAGGCCGAGCCAGAGCCAGTCTCGCCTGCGTGACGCCACCGCACGCTCTCACAGCGCAGGCACTACCGCAGCTTCTGTTGTTGGGGACGCACATCAAGGCGCGCTGACACCGAGTGTCACAAGACAAATGCAAGAAGAAGGAAGCAGAAAGGAGACAGGGAAGTGAAGGATGGAGGGTTTGAGCAATGTTGCAGGACTGTAAATGGAAATTTGGACGCTGCAGCTATTTGATGAGCTTGCACGTGCATGGAGGATCGGAGTTGAAGCTTGAAGGTGCATTTGAAGGGTAATAGAAGTGATCATTTCCAGAAAACTGAAGATGAATCCTTTTGGGCAAAGTTGATGCAGAGAAGTCCAGTGTTACCGAAAACAAATCTCAACGGAGCAGTCAAGTTGTTCATGAAAAATACCTGTTTGTTCAGAAAGCTGAGAAACATCTAACTGGACTGTCACCTGGATACTTCAGGACGGACGCATCTCCCCCATCTGTCACTGTAGAGATGATTCACAACACCCTGAAGTCCCCCCAGCTGTCAGAGCACAGGAGAACAAACTCCGCTGCACAGAGGAAGCTGTGGCGATACTCGGGCTGCAGAGGGGGCAACCAGGTGGAAAGCCATCGGCGAAGTGTGTGCGTGCTGGCTGCGGACTTGAACGCTGGGGAGGGTGGAGGAAGAGGAGAAGGTGGAGGTGTGATGCACACCATCCACGGGCTGTGTCACTTTTGCATTGGATGCAGGCTGCCTCAGGTGTGTTTGTTTGGAAAAAGGAGACAAAAAGAGGGAGAAATGTGTGAAAGCAGGCCGAGGAGTGGCTGTTGTTAAAAGCGTCATTAAAAGTTTAGTACCAATCTGTCACATCACTTAACACATGCTTTGCATGCTTTTATTACTATGTAGAAGAAAATGCACTTTTTATGGTTTTTCTATGTGCAAATGCAGGAGATTTTTAAATATTTCTTTTAAAAGCAGAGAACCAAGTCTCTGCTATTTTAAATTATTTAATATTTCCATTGTGAACAAAGGATGTGAAGGAGGGAGCGAGGAGAAATGGGCAAATTTTGAAAATATAAAAACTAATGCCACCTTCCTCATACAAACACTTTTTATTTAAACTGAACCTGCACAAATAGGAATATACTTGGTGAAAAACATGAACAGGTTTGTATTTGCAACTGAATTTGCAGTGAAATGTTCAAAATATAAATAGATTGACACGTCAATCAGAGGTATTTCTGGGTGTTTTATCGTTATAGTCGCTGTAAATACTCACTTTGATAACATTGTCTAATCATGTACAGAATAATGACTTTGCCTGGTGATTTCATTTAGTCTGTATTCAACTGTCAGCAGTTAATGTTAGCCTTTCCTGCGCTGCTGGAAAGTAGATAAGACATGCTCTATAATCACCAAATTAAGACCTGCTCCTCCCTTTATACAGTCACATCCAAAATGATGAAGCACAGCTACAAACGTGTGAGCATGAGCTTCATGTTTGTTTTTTTTAAATTACATCTAAATTAGTTCACAAGAAAGTTAAAATCTAATGTTTTGATGTCATTAGTTCTTCCATTAAATGCAGCAACAAAATAATCTTCATACGGTTTATTAGTCCCATTTAGAAATAAAAACTGGTCCTGAAGCTGATCAGTTCAGACGGACCAAACATAATGAAGTGCTTTGACCTAAAAGGCTCTGCGTACTGAATCTGAATCAAATTTAAGTTCATATTTGGTATTTTTTTGTTTTCAGTGTGAGTCTTTTGATAAAACGGCACACAAATACAAAAAGAAAAACACACTGGTGAACATTTATGTGCATTTAATTACGTCATATTTTGTGTTTTCTAACTTCACTGTTAAACTGTTTCACAGCAGTTTGTGGTTTGTCCTGTCCTGCTTAAAACTCCACTTCTATCGTGCCAATATTTTATCCCTGTTCATAATCAGCATTTTAACTGTTGTCTCCTTAGATTATTGTGTATTATATCTTTTTCTCTCAGTTACCACTTTTGTAAAACATCCAGCTTGCTCTAAATTTATTCAAATGTGCACTTTCTTTGTGCGTGACAGTGTTTCTTCTGCCTCAGAGGAGTGTTTACCCTGCTGCATGTCATTTCTAATCACACAGTGTATATGGATCCAGTATTTTGACTGGTAATATTCCAATTCAACATGCATCAGTGATGCAAAGTGTGTGTGTGTGCATTTTTATAGCAGGTGCCACAGTTATCTGTCTCATTGTAGCCATATAATTCTTCTTCAAGCAGTATGAGTTTGGTGGTAGATGGAAACAGACAAAAAAATGTCATACAGGGCACATAAAGTCAGTGGACTATAAGGGACCATAATTATACTCAACATATCACATAACAGGTCATCGCAAGCTTCAGGCCTCAGAATATTTCCCTGAAGCTGTTGTGCCCCACTTGTAGGCAGACTTTTCAATTTAGCAGCATTCACATGCAGTTTTGCTCTGCAGTAGAAAAAAAAAAACTAAGAAAAACTGGGAAGGTCTGTGTTTTATGAGTGTGTGTTTATCAGCAGATGAGATGGAAAGTGAACTGTTTAGATGGAGCTCTGTTGACTTTGGCTCAGGCGGGCACTAGTTGTTTGGCAAGAGAATGAGAAACAATAGAAAGGAGCTACCAGAACTGTGTGTACGTGTGTGTAGAGTTGTGTGTGTGTGTGTGTGTGTGTGTGTGTGTGTGTGTGTGTGTGTGTGTGGTTATGAACTCGTAAATACTGTACTGTGTTTTTTATTTTATGTATTTGAACATCCTCTAATGGGACATTGTATTGTAGTAAATCCTTATTTTCAGTGTTCTCACTCATGTTATTTGCCCTAATGGAACCGGATTAAAACCTAAAACTTTACTATGTACAAAAACTTAGAGAGGCAACCTCACCAATAATCATTGTTTCAAACTTTTCATATTGGTATGTTTTTTGGGACATTTTTAAGCAAAAAAACAAAGTTTGAAAAAAAATGCAACACAAACATACACATCCAGCTTTTATGTTGGTCTTTATTAACTTTTTAGTCCAAGTTTTCCAAAAGTCACCTTTAAATTTTCACATGTTATTGTTTGTTTTTGTTTTGTGACACATTTTGAGCTTGGAGAGTGCACAGTCTGGATTTAACAATGTGCACATTATTAACAGCATGTTCACATGTTGGTTCCCAGATTTTCTCCAGCGTTCCTCCAACTATTAAACAAAGAATGACTCTTCCCTCTGGAGCTGATCTTTCTACTAATTCAGCTAATTGTATTCTCTGGGAAACTGCTGTCAAGACAGTTTTAATAGGAAGTCAGAGCAGAATACAAATCTACTTAATCATCCAGCAGGAAGGAAGCTGATTGTTTTGCCAGTTTTTTGAGTTATTAGGTTGAAGAGTACAAAAATTATGTTAAAAAAATGACTTTGTGTTTTGTAGGTCACAATCCTTCGAGGAAAGGATGGATATGGATTTACCATCTGCTCTGATTCCCCTGTGAGGGTGCAAGCTGTTGATCCAGGTGAGTTGTGCATGCATGTGTCTGTAATTAAAACTGAAAAGTCCAGAAGTTGTCACCTAAATTTAGAAGGTTGTCATAGCACAAAGATTAAGATACAGCTTGTTGATTTGTACCAATTCATAACAAAGCAAAACATCTCATGAATGAGACGGTTCAAAGGAGCATAATCTGTCTAATCTAAGATTGTCAGAGTGTCTATTTGAACAAAGCTTATCAGTACGACATTTATGAGGTCTCCAGTCTCATCACAAGTTCAATTCAATTAATTTGATTTATATAGCACCAAGTTACAACAAAAGTCATCTCGGGACACTGTACAAAAACATTTATATACATTACAAATACCTATTATCACAAGTTATCTATCTAAAGAAACAAGTAGATTGCATTGAATCTTCACTTCGACACAGTCTCCCATCCTGAGCGAGCACACTGGCAACAGTGGAAAGGAAAAACTCCCTTTTAACAGATAGAAACCACCAGCAGAGGTTCAAACACAAACAGGTGGAGTAAAACAAGTAAAGATGGCAGCAGAGTGAGGAAATGTGGTCAATTTATCCTCCAGCAGTCTAAGCCTATAGCGCCATAACTAAGGGACAGCTTAGGAATCCCAAGTTAACCCGGACTATAGGATTTATCAAAAAGGAAAGTCTTAAGCCTAATTTTAAAAGTAGACAATGTGTCAGCCTCACAGACAGAAACTAGAAGCTGAGACAAGAGAGGAGCCTGATAACTGAAAGTTCTGCCTCCCATTCTGCTTTTGGAAACTAGTAACCACAAGTAACCTGCAGTATGAGAGTGAAGTCCTCTGTTAGGAAAATATGGAACAATAAGATCTTTAATATAAGATGGAGCTAGGTTGTTGAGAGCTTTGTAGGTTAGAAATAAAATTTTGAGTTAAATTCTGGATTTGACACGGAGCCAATGGAGAGAAGCTAAAACTGGAGAGATATGATTTCTCCTCCTAACTCCCATTAAAACTCTGGCAGCAGCATTCTGTCTCAGCTGAAGACCTTTTAAATAAGTTTTTGAAAATAAATGCAAGGCTGTATCACTTAGAGGGCAGCACGACCAAACTGTGAACAAATGTGTGCTGAACGTGACAATTTCATCACTTCTTAATGAGAACATCTCAGAAGACCTATGAGGAAATCTTATTTTTGCAGCAGTGTTCTCACTAGAAAGAAATCCTGAATAAAAGTTTTTTTTAACTCAAAACTGATTAAATACCTTTTGACATAAATAACGTAAAATTTAGTTGTATGTTAATGGTTTATTTGGCAACACATGGCATGAAATTTCTGATAAATCTTCAGATAATTGATACTTTTGTTTTATATTAATTACACAAGTTATTTATTTATTTAATTTTGAGATGCCGTTGAGAACAAACAAATGAAAAAAGCTGTGACCAACTGGGACCATGTTGTGTCACGCCTGATTTTGTTATCTGATAAATATTCCTTTTAATTAAAGTTTGACAGCTTGTAGTTTGTTATTTTTGATAAGTAGTTGAAGAATTACCCATAACGATGGATCAGCAAACAGCGTTTTGCATTTATAGAACAATTCATGGCCACTGAAAATCACAAAATAATTCAGCATTCCACACTTTATTATAGTTTTACTGTTTTTTAATGTTTTGTTCCTACAGTAACAATTCTGCACATTAATGGGTAGAGGAATTTGCTTGTTGCATAAAAACGCTGCAGATTTGAGCAGCATGATATAAAATGTGTAAATACTGTATTTGAACTGTCTTTTCTGTCCCGTAGGGGGTCCAGCAGATCAGGCTGGTCTGCAGCAGCTGGACACGCTCCTGCAGTTAAATGGTCAACCAGTGGAGCAGTGGAAATGTGTGGACCTGGCTCATGCTATACGGTAACATTTCCAACACACCAGAGCACAAAACTGCACAAACACTTTATATTAGTTTCAAGACTGAAGATGTTTCACCAATGCATTAGATTTATGGGACCAAACAGAACTTTTGTGCTCTTTAAGTAATTATGAGTTTTGAAGTACATGCTAAAAATTTTTATTTTATATTATTTAGGTTCATTTAAGTTCCACAAAGTATTAAAAATGATTAATAAACTCTATTTTTTTTCTGTGTCTTTAGAAACAGTGCCAGTGAGATCACAGTTGTGGTGTGGCGCACTGGTCCCTCAGTCAAACCTAGTTTTGAAGGCCTCATCCACCGGCCCTCGTACAAATCCCCCACCTCAAACTATGATGCCCCCTCACCCCCCACCCGCAGGCGTGCGCCAGATGTTGGCACAAGTAAATCCCCCCCAGCTGTGCCGCCTCTCCCAGCTCACCACCGCGCCGCTGCGTCCCGCAGGCTGCTGGTGAATGGCTCAGAAGCTGGAAACAGTATTGGCATAAACAGAGGGACCCTCGCGTGGGGGGGTCATGTAGGGTCAACTGAGGAGCTGGATGGGAAACCTCGTCTGCTGCACCATCCTCCAACCGCCACACTTAAAGGAACCAGGGTAAAGGCGTCCAATGGGGACAATTACATCATCCTGGCGCCCATAAACCCCGGAAGCCAGGTACCACAGACTGGTGGAGGGCTGCATCTTCATCATCTTCTCCGTCCTCCTCACCCTCACTATGGTCATTTGGTGTCTCAACCTAGATATGTTTCTTTACCTTACATCCCTAGTGCTGACAGATAGATGAATGTGCATGTCTGTGTCCTTCAGATTAATGTTGTTTTATTGATTTTTGAGTGTTTTCATCACGTACATATACACATGCTGCACATATCGTTCAGGTTCATGTAGACATGGAGGAACAGACTGAAAATAAATGTACATATAAAATTACATTGCTGATATTTGTTTGATTACATCCTACCAACCAGGAGTAATTTATTATTGAAAAACAATTCTTATAAAAATCATTTATCTGATACATGTCCTATAGATTCATTAACTGTCAGCCATGCTAAACAAACATTATTGTTATTTATTTAAAAAACAATCAAAAACTTTAATGAAACAACATATTCAAAGAAAGATCCACTGCATTATTTTTCCTTTTTTGTATATTTTATAAAACACTTACTTATTTTTGCTCTGTATTTGAAGTAAAAGTCGTAATTATAAAAGCACAATAAAGAAAACTGATTAAATCCAAAAGACTGATTTGAATTACTCAGCTAACACCCCTTTAATAAAACAATACTAACCTAATCAAACAGAATCACCTATACAGAGTTGAAGCCTGCTTTAAATGGACTAACTCATCTTTTTGTGTGTTTTTGACTGTAAATGTTTCTGCGATGCGTGTGTGTGTGTGTGTGTTGCACATTCTTCGTTCAGTGTTCTCATTTTCATGAATTTCTTCTTCTAGTTCAGCAAAGGGATGCCAAAAAGATGTGAGCAGTAAGATCAGTTTGAAGTTAGGAGGGAAAGCAGAGGAAGAGTGAGAGATGACATAATGTTTATTTAAAGAAAGAATATGTTTAGCCTCGGGCATCAGAGCTACATACTAGAAGAGGACAAACCTTCCTGTTCAAATCTCCAGTTTCAGTTTCAAATAAGAGAGGCAGAGATTTGATGACCAGACTAACAATAAGGAAAGCCCTTTGGAAATAAGTCACGCTGCACCATCTTACTACGTCAAAATATTAAATTCCACACAAAAAACTTTAAAAACATCATTATTTTTGAAAAGGCACTAATGCATTTACGTATTATTTTCCATTATTTGGTGTTTTCTAAATATCGCTCCAACCCCCCTCATTAAATTGATCAGCACATAATGTGTTGGCAGCTTTTATTCTTACTCCTTCAGCAGATTACAGTATTATGTCGTGACAAGCAAACATTGTCTTGCTGAGTGCGAGACTCGGCACAAGCTACAACAAAAGGTGTTAACTGGGTGAACATTAACGCTTAATACAGCCAATCAGTGTCCAGTTATTCTCTTTATATCATAAAACATCCTACAAAAGAAACTGTACTCGGCTTACATCATTTTACATTTTATACTTTTATTGTTTTACTGATGTAGTTTTACTTATTTAAACAACCTTAATACCAATGAAGCTACTCTGCTTTCAGATCCTGAGGCCGGTTTATCAGGACAACCAGGGTACATTAGGTAAGACACACATTACTTAATGTTTAATTTTTTAAATTTAGTGTTAGGTTTCCATCTTCGTTACTTTGCTGTGAACCCAATTTTTTTAAATTGCATTTTGATTTCTCATTTCAGGTTATTTCCTGAAAATACCTCAAATATAAAGCAACTTTGATTTATTTGTCCTAACAGATAGATAAAATATGTTTGAATTCTCAAACATATTTGAATATTAAAGTATGTTCTACTAGTGCTCGCTTTTAATGACTGGATGTTAATATTCAAAAATCTCTCTCCAGTAGCAACGATTCTTCCGTTTGTTTTGCAGCTGCAGGTTACAGCAGGTTGTACCCGACTCGACAGACTTCTGGTCCGCAGCCTCAGACTGATGGTGGTGGTGGTGCTTCCTCTGGGGGTGTTGGTGGTGGGGGAGGTGGCAGTGGTGGCCTCTCCAGCCGAACTGGCTTCCTTCGTCGATCTAACAACTCCAAGATATCAAAAGGGTCGTCCACCTCCACCAGTGCTGGCGCACCCAACTACCTACAGCAGAACGCCAATTTTGCCAACTATCAGAACTGCACGATCGTCCGGTCACACGCGCCACACGCCAATTATGGATACGTCAAAGTTGCACCGAAAATCCTCATCTTCCCCATATTTGTTCAGGTGAGCCAGTTGGTGTAGGCTTCACAGTTCTGATGGACATTTTGCGCTACATAATGGTTAGTGAGTAGTAGTGATAGTGAATAACCAGGGTCTTGAGCTGGAAAAGTGTAGAGTGCTTTCGCTGGGTCGGGGATGAGGTCCTGCTCCAAGTGGAGGAGTTTAAATATCTCGGGATCTTGTTCACGAATGAGGGAAAAGTGGAGCGAGAGGTCTATAGGCGGATAGGTGCGGTGTCAGCAGTGAAGCAGGCGTTGTACCGGTCTGTCGGGGTGAAGAGAGAGCTGAGTCAAAAGGCGAAGCTCTCAATTTACCAGTCACTCTATGTTCCTACCCTCATCTATGCTCATGAGCTTTGGGTTGTGACCGAAAGAACGAGATCACGGATACAAGCGGCCAAAATGAGTTTTCTCCGCAGGGTGTCTGGACTCTACCTTAGAGATAGGGTGAGAAGCTCAGTCATCCGGGAGGGACTCAGAGTAGAGCTGCTGCTTCTCCACATCGAGAGGAGCCAGTTGAGGTGGTTCGGGCATCTGGTTAGGATGTCTCCTGGACGCCTCAATTACAATTACAGTTACTTTGCTCAAACCTTTTAAATACATTTCTACCACAATTTCACATGAAATAACTGGTCAAGCCAGTTTTTTTTTAAATAAAGAACTTTAAAAACAACATACAATACACACAGTGCTGTACAATAATAATTAAACAACTAAAGCAAAGGTAAAAATGACAGTTATTACAAGTTAAAATAAATTCAGAATTTTTTACATAAATAGTTCAATATTGAGCTTGAGTTATTTAAAAGACTAAACCAACTCACACTGTTACAGTAAGTATCTGTGGGGACAAATGTGTTTAAATAAAATAATTAAAATAGGAAGTTAAGAAGCGTGCCTGGTTTTAGAAAACCCATTGTTTCAACATTTAATATAAGCTGTAAATAACTCTCAGCTAAGTGCAAAACATTTGATTGTTGTGCATGATGACTCATTGTTTTGGACAGATGGTCCTCTTTTTGCATGTGCAAAGATTTCTGAGAATTAACGTTTCTACCAAAAAGAAACTGTCCAGATGACATGAGTTAACCTTTTTTTTTTTTTTGGTAGCTCAGTATCTCTTAACACTGACTGAAGTACAGTAGTCCCTCGCTGCTTTGCGGTTCGTTCATTGTGGACTTGCTCTATCGTGGTTTTTCAAAGTAGGAGTGGACATGACACATGATTAGCTGATTGTTGAAGGAGCCATATGATCGACATGTAATTTTTATTTTAAAATAAATTATTTCAAATTATTAAGCACCTCCTGCACCATTGTGTCGCCCACACTGCAGGGTGAACTTCTTGCTGCAGCTGATCAGCTGTTCAGCAGCAGAGCGAAGAAGTGGGCGTGGCCAAGAGCGCTTGCAGGTGGCAGAGAGAAGGAAATCATGACATTCTGTGCTCTTTTAGAGTGTTTAGAGTTTAGAAACATTGTTTAGAATATTGCAAGATTGTGGGAAGGGTTTAAACACCTTAATGTGTATATGTACAGGTAGTCCCCGGTTTCCGGCCGAGATCCCTTCCTACGGCCCGGCCGGATACTGATTTAGACTTAAACTGGAACTGCTCACACGTGGCGGCCGTAATCGCGGATTTTAGACTGAAAACGAAACCGAAATTAAACAGCGATCGGTAACGTCTTTTTAAACACGTTTTTTTTCCAATGTAAAACAACAACTGTGCACTTAGAACGCTGTTTTAATGTGTTTCCAAGCAGTTAGCTAACAAAATACCCTAA
>JARVGV010000578.1:16708642-16718889 GCA_031762435.1 Hypsolebias longignatus | reverse complement strand
TGGAAGATTATTATTGTTTGAACTGATTGTTTGAAAAAAGGGGCAGATATAATAAGATTTTTTTCTTCTTTCTGCTACCTCTCATTTTTTTATATTTTGTATGTTATTGTTTATGGGATTGTTTTGTAATGTATTTTTTAAAATGAATAAATTTTATAAATAAATAAATTAAAAATAAAAAATACAACAAAACTATCTGAACAATAAGAAAAATAAATATGAGAGCCATTACATCAAACCAAAGATTAAGTTGCTATGTGATATAAGGAGATACTGAAACATTAGTGAAAATTTGTGATTTTAATAAAGTATGATTAATAAATACAGCTTCTATATGTTCCTTCAATTAAATAGAATCTTAAAGAATGTTTTAGAGAACTTTTCTCAGCAGTACCAACAACTAATGATGATTTTGAGCAGAAAAGCCAGAATTTTGTTTTTAATTTTTGATGTATGATAGCAAAACAAGCAGAGAAATCCTGATGTACAATTATGGTTTGAAATTTCCTTTTTTTCAACAACATTGTGATATCCTCATTATAATACATAAAAAAAATTCAGATAAATTTTGCAGAAGTTATGCAGATTAGGAAGATAAATCAAGCCAGTTCTCTTGAACTGCTCATAATATCAAAATGATCTACGGTAGGTATCAAAATGTAGCTTAAGAAGACAAGGATCTGAAAATGTGAACAGTTTAATATCCTTGATTTGTTGTGATGGGACATATATATCCATAAGGATGTTTTAGGTTTGACAAAAACACGAAACAAACCCTCCAGTTTACATCACTTCTTGAAATAAAAATTTTAAAAAAATCTGCAAATCCTTCATCATCTGAAGCTTACCTGGGAGCAGGTTAGAGGGGCACATGATCTTAGCAGAATTTCCAAGACCTTGCTTGCCTCAGCTAAGCTTACGGGGGTCGAGATGGTGTAGGGGCAGGGCAGCCGACTCGGGACCAGAAGGTCCTGGGTTTGATCCCGGTCATTGCACATTTCATGGTGTCTGAGCAGGACACCTTATCTCCAGTTGCTCTCCTGGTGCTAGCTACACACTGCTCCACCTGGTGGTGGATGGGTTAAATGCAGAGAGCCAATTTTGCCATTGTATGGGAACATATAATGGCATTAATGTGTATGACAATACATACACATTAATGTTTCCAGGAAAAATTTGGACATCCCAACGTTTCAGTGAGATCTTATCTCTGCAGCACGTGTTGTCAGCTCTAAAACCAATCAAAAATATTTACTAGACACCCAAAAAGCATCCTTACATTATGCTCGAACCATGTCAAAGTGAACACAACAGACAACCAAAAACCACTTTGTTTTTATCAGATAAATTAAACGTTCGGGAAATAAAACTCAATATATTTCATTATTCAGCAGCAAGTAGAGGAAAAACCTAAATAAAATTATCAGTTTGTCATATCCTTTTTCTTGACAACATTGCCTCAGCTGAAGGAAGCAAAATTATGTCACACTGTCCTGAGGCCTCACCTCAAGAAAGCTCATTTTATCCTAAATGAATTACTGTACATATAGTATGTCTCATGTTGTTGTTCATCCAAAGTTGCTCATACCTAATTGAAAAGCAAAAATAAAGAACCAGTTATAAAGACCTGCTACTGGTATTTTCATACATTTTTTACTTTACAAATGTATTTTATTTAATCTAAAAATATAAAATAAATGAGTAAATAGTGGTTCAGATGCAAAACATATCTGGCAAAAAATGTATTGGATTGATCGCTTTATAATGGCAATACATCCCAAATATCAATTGTATCCATTGACCAAATGCTAACTTTGTCCCAGTTTATGTAAGGGGATAAAGCTGCAGTGAAGCTGTTTGGCCTCAGTGCTGAAACTGCCACACTGCCCAGTTTTACTCCTGGAGGTTTGGCTCACAACAGAGAGTAAATGGAGGCAATTACAAGGCCAGACTTCAAGTGGTCTCTTCTTTCCAGCATTCTCTGCTCTGTCAGAGCTAATTATCTGAAAACATTCCATTATCTGAACTATAATTAAATTTTCTTACTTACTGGCCTCTCTTACATGCTGCATCCCTAAGCATAGTATACTGCACTTACTGGCATGTGACAGGAAATGGGATAAACTGCTGGGAGCCAATTTATGTTGCAGTTAACACACTGTCATGCACCTTTCATGTAATAACTAGGGTGACCTTTTGACTTTAATTCACCTCAAGAAAAAGTCCAATTCATTCAGTAGCTCAATATATGATGAAGTATTCTTAAAAACTTTATAACATAAATCCAAAATCATACTTGTTGGTTATGGTCAGGCTGTTTTTAAGTGAAACTGGAACTTAAAAAAAATAATTTAGGCCTTTTTTTCCCAACACAACAGCATTCTGACAACACAACTGTAGCCTGCTCATCTTTGCTTTGTTTAGTGTCTCCTCAGCTTTGTAAGCTGTACTGATTTAGACTGACAGAGTTATTGGGCATGTAGGACTTCATGCTCTGTATCAGTTAAGCCATGGTACTGCAAGCCTCAGCCATGACATCAGGCCAACATCCGAACTCCCAAGTGTTTGTAGTAAAGCCAGTACTTGTCACATCAGATAAAGGAAGAAGTGAACCTTTTTGTACAGCTCCGATAGCATCTGACCAGATACATAATCTTGATCGAGTAAGACTTATCTTTGTTCTAAAAGATCTAAAAGGTAACAAAAGCCAATAATTGTAATCACAGTAATCACAGTGATGGACTAGTCATCCCAAGCTATTAATTTACTAACCGGCTTTATAATCTGTTGTGCCTTATATCTTATCTATTGAAACTTATCTGTTCTCTTGAACGTACAATTTGGCTTTTGGAAATTAATTGTCCAACATTTTGGCATTGTGCTTCCATGTAGCCTTTACCTGATTTAGCTGAGATAATTTACTGTCTCTGTAGCCTCAAGAGTCTAAACAAACTAATAATACTGAGTTTCAACAGCTTAGTGTTTTGGCTCTGCTCAAGCTTTACCATTACAGACGGGAGCAATGCCCTCATTACTGAAGACAAAGACCAGACTTGGTTCACATCATTCTCTATGTTACTCATGAAAAGACACCAACCACATTAAAAAAGCAACTCCTCCATAAAACACACCAAACTATGTTTATAATGTCTTCTGGTTTTCTTTGTGTGATTTTTAGCATCAGGTTTAAAGTCAGCCCACAATTACCGGTACTTTTTTTAACAGCTCAGAGACTTAACGCAACATGTTGACATTTACCTGCTGAAATACCTGAGTGTAACAAACCCTAACATTTACATATTCAATTCAGTCGTTTGATCACATTTGTTCTCTATTAAATACTTTCATATAAAATTCAATTTGTTTCATTCAACCTTTACTTATACAGGTTAATCCCACTGAGCCATGGGGGCACATTTATAAGAGAGACCTGATTTTAGGGGTGCAGAAAAAAATGATTTTTTTTTTTTTTTTTTTTTTTTTTTTTAAGAATCTAGATTCTTAGTCCTGGCAATTCAGAATCAATTCTGAAAGCCCATAAAGTGATTTTAAAATGTGTTTGTTTTATTTTTTCCACTCCTACTCCCGAGCGTACTGCATATTGCATTACATGTCTACTCAGCTGCCATATAATTGGGCTGTGTAGGCCTCCATACAGCAAGCTAGTTAGCCATCTCCCTTTATCTGAACGCAGCCTGCTAGCATGAAGCAAGGTGACAGCGTAATTCAACCCGCTCCTTCGTCTTTAAAAATAATTTCAGATTCTACAACGTTCAGGGGGAAGACAGAGCTTAACAAGAGCATGGTTGTTTGTAAAAAGTGTAAAATAAAATTGAGCTGCAGTATTTTGGAAATACAACAAAATGTGCAGAAGATAAAAGTGAAAGCAGCCAACCAGCAAGCTCTGCAACAAACTTCCAGGCTTCCCCGTAGGCTGCAAAGATTTCCCACTCCATCCCCACTCCATCTCCTGCTATATCGCAGAGTATTTGCGAGCTAACAGCTCAGTGGAAGGTGAGGGGTTTAGTTTTATTTTTAATACGCTGGAGTATGTTATTCCGTCATGTAGCTTTTGTTGTATTTTTGTTTTTTTGTGATAAGCAGCACCACAACTTCACCATGAAACAACGAATAGGAGAAGCTGTGATGCAGCTTCAGCTCAAAGGTAAATGTTATTACTCCATCCATCCATCCATCCATCCATCCATCCATCCATCCATCCATCCATCCATCCATCCATCCATTATATTTTACCCACTTCTTCCTTTTTGGGTCGTGGAGGTCACGTCATGTCCAGCTATCGCTGTTTGAGAGGTTGGGTACACCCTGGACAGGTCGCAAGTCCATGGCTGAATATGACTCAGTAATAGTTATAAATAAAATACTAGAATGTTCAAATTTACGTACATACTCAGACTTTGGTATGATGTGACGGCAAGAGTTTTTTGTATTCTGCCCATGTATTTTTGTTTGAGATGAACATACAACTTCACTGGCGTCTGAGTGCATAATGATATTTATTGCTATAGCAAAGCTTTTTTCATTATAACACGCTGTGGAATTTTAATGTGTAATTCCAATGGGGGAAAAAAAAAACTTTTAAAGTTGAAACTTTCTGCTTTGTATGTTAGCAGAAGTTGTAGCATCATACAGCTAAAGGACTTCTCTTTTGTCACATTTGGTTTTAAAGGAAATACACATTTATGGTTTGGTTTGCTAATATTTATGATTATGCTATTTATAATTTGGCTTTCCTTAGTTTAAAAGTCATATATTATGGTTGCATGTGTTTTTGAATCCCAATACTTGTATTTTTACAAGTACCAGTGAACACAAAATAATTACCAGTACTGCTCTTTATGGTCAAACCAAAAAATCTCAAATATAACACAAAATTAACAAACAGAATCAAATTGTTTTAAATCATTTATTGCTAAATGATCAGTTTTGCTAGCCAACATACCAGGAATATAGGCTTAAAAAACAACAATAACCACAGTGACAGAAGACACTTGATGCTCCTACTTATTATTATTATTATTATTTTTTTTTTACCACCACTACTACTTTTTATCACTCCTACTAGGGGAGTGGTGGTGCAGAGGTTAGAGAAGATGAACCTGTGATTAGAAAGTCACAGGTTCAACTCCCCGGACTGACAACATCACCTGCCTCCACCCTCATTTGCCCCACCCTGAGCCCCTGAGCAAGGCCCTTAACCCCCACCATCTGCTCCCAAACAGGTCTCTCTTGAAAATGAGTTCTCGTGACTCAGTGTGCCAAACTTTATAAATAAAGGGTAAATAAATAAATACATTTTTAGATGCATCTGTTTACCTCCTTCAAACTTTCTAACATTAAACTGGAGAGCTTGTGACAAAACATCTTAATAAATAAATCCTGTTGAATAGTTTCCAGACACACAACACTGACCCCAGCTTTTCGTGTTCAAGTTACACACATCTTGAATCGACTCTGTCGCAGTTTGGGCTTCACAGGAAGTCCCCTCCTTCCACGCTGTGGCATTGCTTCGTTTTATCTGTCAGACGTTTGTAATTCTCAACCACACTTTTTTTTTTCCCTCCTCGGGTTGCAACTCACTTTTTGTTTTAGTTGCAGTTACGCCGCCGACATCAGTAAAAAAGACATCTTTGTTGTTTATGCATTTGGATTCAGGATTCAAAATGGATTTGGTATTGTAAACATTTGACTAAATCTTCATAAATGTGACTACATATTTTTAAGGCATGCTCATTAAGAGAGTATCAATACTTTAATATCAGCAATAAGGCCATGTGAAATTTATTAAATACCTGAAACATGTGACTGGAAGAGAATCAAAGTTACTTAAAACTCCGTCTTTGATTCTAACCTATTTATATCATTCTTTTATTTTTAGCCTCTTGACCTTTGCAGCCGAACACTCATCATATCTGAGGAGATGATACTCCACGAGAGCCAGCACCACTCTCAAAAGGTGAGTGGCATCAGTGCAATAAACACTGTTTTTTTATGTCAGTGCATGTGTTTATTTATGTGTGATATAAACATCTGTAAGCTTTTTTTTTTAAATGTTGCAAAAAAATCCAGTGGAGCTGATTGAAGGCTCAGCTTCTGCTTTATGCAAATAGAGGAGTTGCCTCAGTTGGCGGATCTGAAAAGTTTTTTTGTGATGAATGTTATCTAAATCTAATTCAGAATTGAAACTGATTTTTATTTTATTTTATGCACTTATGTAATCCAAAATTTGTGAAGCAGTGATAAAGAAATTACTGTTCTGCAAAAATAAAACAAAATGAAAACTAACAAAAGTATGCATAGATATTCAGGACTTTAACTTTGAAACTATAAATAACAAAGTGTTGGTAATTACTACCAAAAATCATAGTTATTTTCATCGAACAGGATTGTGGTTATGTCACATATTTCAAAACATTTCTACACCTTTTGAAATGCTTCTTTGTCTGGAACACCACAAAGCAACCAGCAGTGTAGACAATGAAACTCCACAGAGATTAAAGATAAAGTTCAGCAGTGAAAACAAGTAGAATTTAGTCAGAATTGTTTATATACTCTGAATAAAACATTAACATTTATTAATAAAATTAAAATTGGCACTGCTATAAAGTTACTCGGAAAGGACAAACTACCACAGCTCACGTGCTCAACACGAATGAAAGTGAAACCTTGAAGAAACTGTAAAACACAGACTTTGAAGTCTAATGAAGTGGGAGTACTTTGACCTTTTGACAAAATGATATTGAGACTTTTCTGCATATGTTAAAAAAATACTGTATTGTATAAAATTCAGTGTCTCTTGTTATCCTTAGTACAAAGTACACCACCTCCACTGTAAAGCATGGCAGCGGTAGCATCATGCTGTGGGAAACATAGTCATCTGTACTCTACAAATAACAATCCGTGATTTAGGATTATTGTTTGCTAGACCTGCCTGGTTTATGGAACTTGAACAGTTGTGAAAAATGTATACATTTTCTAAATCTAGGTACCAGTAGTTTATTTATTAGTATTATTTTTGGGCAGATTTACTCTAAATCCTTGTTAAAAATTCAATATAATTTCAATTATGAGACAGCAAACAAAAAAAAAATACAAGAAGAGTTTCTATATTAAAGCATGGCCTCAAAGCTGTACAATTTTATTTTCTTTGAGAACAGTGTAATTTTAATAGTACAAAAATACTGAGGTTATTTCTACCCTGCTGTTCTCTGCAGCCTTGTCAGATTGTAGGAGAGAGGGTGGAGAGAGGGTGGAGATAAAATATTAAACTTTCACCGGCTCTTGTGTAGTTGGTTATACAGTACCATATTTTCCTGACTATAAGGCTCACTTAAAATCCTTTAATTTTCTCAAAAATAGACAATAAGCCTTATAATCAGATGCACCTTATGTATTAATTCTGGTTGTGCTTACTGACCTCGAACAGATTTCATGTGGTACATGATGCTCAAAAATCTGTCAGAATGTTTTAGTTTCACTTAATGCACCTTATAATCCAGTGCGCCTTATAGTTAGAAAAATACAGTAATCCCTCGTTTATCGCAATGATTACGTTCCAGACACCCCAGCGATAAGTCAAAAACCGCCAAGTAAGAACACTATATTTATTTTAGGATTTATATAGTGTATATTTTAAGGCTTTATAAACCTTTCCCACACTCTTGCAATGTTCTAAACTCTTAAACCTTCTATTTTTAACAACATACATATATGTACTGTATGGGGGAGTGGTGGCACAGATGTTAGAGTCGGTGGGCCTGTGATCGTAAGATCACTAGTTCAACTCCCGGTACCAACAACATCAAAATGTGGGTGGGAAAGGTGAAGCACTCACACCTGCCTCCACCCTCATTTGTCCCAGTCTGGGTCCCTGAGCAAGGCCCTTAAACCCCGTCATCTGCTCCCCCGGGCTCCCTAGATAGCAGATCTCTGCTCCACACAGAGAGTTGTGGTAGCTTGGTGGTCTGTGGTTGCTTCAGGAAGGACATCCGGTATAAAAATAATTGCCAAGTCTTAATGCGACTTAGTTCGCTGTGGTGACCCCTGACAAAGGGAGCAGCCGAAAGAAGAAGAAGACATATATGTACTGCACAGTAGCTACTGCAAAATTTTATATGTGGATTCACCAGACTTGGTCCGGTTCTTATCAGCGATCTGCAGCAGTTGAGCACCAAGTCGCTTTTAAAGAGAGCTGGACCGTCAACGAGCCAGTACAAAATCACACAATGGTCCCCAATCGAGTCCAAATAATCCAAAGGGATCTGGATGAAATACGTCCTGATGAGCTCTAAAGAAGACACCACCGGACCTCCAAACAACACCTCCCCACTCGAGAGGCCTCATGGGCCAGCCAGCAGCACTCAGATTGACCGACGACGCTGGAAGTCCAGTTCTGGTTCAATTTTCGTTTGGTTCTGTACAGCTCTCTGCATCCACATAGCACCAAAATCACTATGAACAAGGACCAAACTTTTGGGGCTCTGATCAAAACTTTCCTTTCATTTCAGCAGAACGCAATGTCTGGAAGCACTGTTGGCTTCTGGGTAATGTAGTCCTTTTGACTGGTGATACAGTACAGTACAGTATAGGCTTATTGAGAGAAAACTACAAAATGGCTCTGACTATCAGAAGTACTTTTTTTGTTAACTTTTTACTGTATCCCGTACTGTCCCAATCATGTAATATTAAAGTTGACAATAGTGTGTCATTTAGAATATTTTTGTTGTTGTTGTTATTGTTGAGTAGTCTTGTTTTGAAAAACCGCAGAAGAGTGAGTCCACAAAAGTCGAATTGCAAAGTAGCGAGGGACTACTGTATAACCAAACTTAATGTGACTGTCCATGGCTTATTCCAAGTCAAAATGTCAATGCTGATAAAAATTAAATGGAGTAGGCACGTTTATTTTATTTTATTTTTATAAAGAGCTGACTCAGGGAAGTTCTGTTGCTTATTCTTTTACAATAAAACTGTCACACAGGATCGTTCAGGATTATAAATGATCTCTTGGGATCTTTCATTTTAGACTAAACTGTTATGGTATACATCCAAGTCATGTAATCTAGGTGAGCATGCAGAAAAATTTGTGAACTCTCAGTATTTTAGCAAAACCAACAACTGATCATATAATGTCCATCGCAACAAATAACAACCGTCAAATTAATCTGGATGTGAAACAAACTTAAATCCTCTTATGTGTCTAAAATGTAAGATCTTAGCTAGAAAATGAGAGTTTTTGTTTGTAAAGTTTCATTTTCCATATTTGTTTTTAGATATGCATTGTAAGGTAATTTCTGGTATGCGGCAGAGTACGGTGCTGCATTCATGGAGTCCCTCTGGAGTTGTAAAACAAATATTTTTCTGCCAGTGTTTGTCATGAGGGAGCTTCTCTCCCCGGTGCTCCTTTCAGCTGGCTGTTTTTGTGATTTCACTGTGTTGTTCCAGTTGAGTTTTTTTTATGTGTGGTGCACACAAACTGTTAGCCTAACAAGTTTATTATTTTATTATTTTTGTTATGTTTTAAAACAATGAAGTATTGACAAGAAATATTCATTTACGAAACAAGAAAGTAACAGACAATCCATACAATAATTGATTATTGTTAACCTGAAATCTTACAGTTGTTTGGATCAATCAGAACATGAAATTGAAGCAGCTTTATAACTGAGTTCATTTGGCTGTGAATAATTAAACTTTTTTTGTTTTCTTACACAAAATCTTGATAGTGTGAGATAATTTTGTGTAATTGTTAAAATGGATACTGCAACACAAATACAGGTTCAGTGAGAACCAGATTGTTGATAAAATGAAAGCGTATTTGGGACTTTCTGTGAATTAAAACAAATAAATATGCAAAACAGCAAAATTCAGGAGAAGTGGTGGCGCAGAGGTTAGAGAAAGCGAGCCTGTGATTGGAAGGTCGCCGGTTTGAATCCCTGGACAAACAACATCAAAATGTAGGTGGAAAAGGTGAAACGCCCACACCTGCCTCCACTCTCTTTTGCCCCACTCCGTGCTCTTGAGCAAAGCTCTTAACCCCCACCATCTGCTCCCCTGGGCACCCTAGATGGCAGCTCTCTGCTCCACATGGAGGTCTGTGGTAGCTCGGTGGTCTGTGGTTGTGTCAGGAAGGACATCCGTCTTATAAACAATTGCCAAGTCTTCGTAGGCATTAGTTCGCTGTGGTGACCCCAGAAGATAACAGCTGAAATATATATACTGTATATATA
>JARVGV010000578.1:16667716-16689951 GCA_031762435.1 Hypsolebias longignatus | reverse complement strand
TGTAAATATATATATATATACTGTATATATATATATATACATATATACTGTATATATACTGTAAATATATATATATACTGTATATATTATACAGTATATATATATATATACAGTATATATATACTGTATATATATATACAGTATATATATATTAGTCATGTATTGTGTTGCAATAAAACCTAAAAAGTGAGATGCAGGGATTGTGAAATTGCAGACCAGTACAAAAGATCAACAAATATGACATTCTCCATCGATGATTCCAACCCAACGGCCAATATATAACATAATTTTTAAAACTTAATGTATAGAAGAGCATTCTAGCTTACTTTTTATTTTATTTTATTCATTTGTTTTAACCAAAATTGACTAATTTTGTTTGGCTGAAAAATTAATCTATTTTTAGCCAGTATTTATACCAATGTAAACATTTCCTTTATTTGTCCAGCAGTAACTAATAAACAGTAAAGTAAAATGTGTTTATTTAGCACCTTTCACAAAGTTATTCACAATAAAAATAAATAAAAAGAAATATAAAAACATCCATCCTTCCATCCATTATCTTCCGCTTGTTTCAAAGTTGGATCACAAGGCCAGCAGCTTGGGCAGGGAGGTCCAGACATCTCTTTCCACAGCCACCTCTTCCAGCTCTTCTGGGAGGACCAAGATGTTCCCAGGCCAGCTGAGAGACACTCTCTCCAGCGTGTCCTGGGTCTTCCCCGGGGCCTCCCCACAGTCGGACATGCCAGAAGCACCTCCCTAGGGAGGTGCCCAGGGAGCATCTTTACCAAGACCCAAACCATCTCAACTGGCTCCCCTTGATGTGGAAGAGCAGCTGTTCTACTCTGAGTCCCTAACGGATAACTGAACTTCTCACCCTATCTCTAAGGGAGAGTCCAGCTACGCTGCGGAGGAAACTCATTTCAACCGTCTGTATCTGCAATCTCATTTTTTTAGTCACTACTTTTATTTGTGGCTATGAGTGAGAGTAGGAATGTAGACTGACCAGTAAACAGAGAGCTTTGCCTTACAGCTCAGGTCTCTCTTCACCACAGTGGACCGGCACAGAGCCCACAATACTGCAGACGTTGCACCAATCCATTGGTCATTGTCACGTTCCATTCGTCCCTCACTCTGGAACAAAACACCAAGATACTTAATCTCCTTCACCTGAGGCAGAACCTCGCACTCGACCTAAAGGGAGCAATCCACCCTTTTGAATGTGGTAATTGATCTCTGGGAGATGAGAGTTGAAGATCTTTCTGATGGGTTCTTGGGCCAGGCATTCCCAGCAAACCCTCACTGCACGTTTGGGTCTACCAGGTCTGTCCGGCATCTTCTTCGCACCATCTGATCCAAATCACTACCAGGTGGTGATCAGTTGACATCTCAGCTCCTCTCTTCACTCGAGTGTCCAAAACAAGCAAACCAGATGACATGACTACATTGTCAATCATCAATCTTCAGCCTAGGGTGTCCTGGTGCCAAGTGCACTTATGGGCACCCCTTATGTTCAAACATTATGTTTGTGATGGACAAAGTATGACTAGCACTGAAGTCCAACAACAGAACACCACTCAAGTTCAGATCAGAGAGACCGTTCCTCCCAATCACGTCCCTCCAATACAAAGTGTCATTACCCACATGGGCATTGAAGTCCCTGCAGCAGAATAAAGGAGTCCCCAGCTGGAGCACCTTCCAGCACCCCTGCTAACAATAATATGAACTGCCATTTGGCACCTGGGCACAAGCAACTGTCAGCGCATGTCCCACCACCTGGAGGCGCAGGGAAGTTACCCTCTCATCTACCGGGGAAAACTCCAACACACAGGCACCAAGTCCTCGGCCAAGAGTAGACCCAGACCAGCCCGGCACCTTTTACCATGGTAAACTCCATAGTGGAATAAGCTCCTGCCCCTCTCAAGGAGATTGGTTCTGAAGTCCATGCTGCATGTTGAGGGTGAGCTCAGTACCTAGTCGGTACCTCTCAACCTCATGCACAAGCTCAGGCTCCTCCTCCCCCTGAGTGGTTATGGTATGTTCCATGTCCCAAGAGTCAGTTTGCTCAACCAGGGTGCCAAGGCCCCTGCCTTCAGCCCCCAACCATGGAGTAATGCACCCAACTCTTATGGCCTCTCCTGCATGTGGTAGACCCACAGGAAGGCAAACCCATGTTGCTCGTTTGATTTGAGCCTGACTAGGCCCTATGGGTAGAAACCGATTCAACATGCGCTGGCCGACGAGCCCTTCCCCCAGGCTCCAGGGTAGAGCTCTAGTAACCCAAGTCCAGGCAAGGAACACTGAGCTCTTTGCTGTTTTCTGTATATATGTCTTTGGAATCACTCCTTGTATGGCCTGTTACCTAGGACCAATCTGCCTTGGGAGACGCTACCAGGGGCAATTACAGTTGCCCCCGACAGCATAGCTCCTAGGGTAATTCAGGTGCACACACTCCACCATTTTCAAAGTGGTGATTCAAGGAGGAGAAATATATTTATATACAATTTCAATACAACATAAAACCAGTGTAAGCTAATTTTTTTGACAATGAGGCATTTACACAGCCTGAATTGTTTCCCTTGTAAAACATAAACCAAAATAAATGTTGTCCATTTTGGAGTAAAAATTATTGTGACATAAACGAGATATTGTCAGATGTATACTTTCTCTTGTCAACAGGATGATGCAGTCACGAAGCTAAATATTGACTGATAGATCAATATTGTATCTGAAATCCTACAACTTTGGCTAAACTGCTACACAACACAATCTGAAGTTGTTGACAGACAGAGCGCTAAGGACCATCATTCCAGCCTCATTCAGTTGCTTTGGACTATTCTTTAGAAGCTCAGGCAGAAAGTAAAATTAGAAAATATTAAACTCACTTTATTATTATTATTTTTTTGTCAACCAAATGCAGACCCTGCCTCTGCAAACTCTTTGATTCTGCAAGCTAAAAATGTTCTTATTTAAATATTAAATATTTAGCAATCTTATCAATTTTAAGGTCAAAAGTTTGCTAATATCTTTGTGACATGAGCCAGAAAACAAACGTAAGTGTTAAATCTTGGGGTTTGAGAAAAACACATGAACATGCCGGAATGAAGAGACAGCGATAAGTTAAAAACAATGCTGGTAATAGCTGACGATACAGTTTCAGACACATAATGCCCAGAGTTATACTTCCTGCTTTTCCTGTTCTTAGTGCAGTTCGTGGGACCTTCTTCTTGTAATCTCTTATCAGTGTAAATGGAAATCAGAAAGCTTTCCTGAAGGCATGCTTAATCAAAACATTTTACGTCTTGATAAATTGGTTCACTTTTGATTGCATTTCTCCAGAGTACCTTAGAGGCAAATAGTTTGTATTCAGTCACCTCCAACTGTGTTTAATTATATTCAAATCAGTTAATTCTAGCATGGAAGATGAGAGGAGAAAGTCCTTGTGTGTCCTGCGTGTTTTACTTGGAATCTGAACTTGGATCCTTTGGCTGCCCAATTTGGCTGGATAAAGGAGGACACACTCCCATGGTCAGAAATGTGGAACTGTTATAGTTAACTGTAAAAAAAAAAAAAAAGAGTATATTTTCTCCTTACCAAGCAAACAAAAAGAGTAGTCACTTCACTTGTTTCAAAATGGTTTCTTTAATACATTTCAAAGAAGCTTCTGGAAATTGACATGCAAGAATATTTCTTTATCGTTGCTGAATAAACTTCATTTCTGCTTCGTCTCTGCCGTTGTGTCAACACTGAAATCTTTTTATTCAAAAGACATAATATATTTGATGCAGCTTGCATTTTCACGCCCGCAAACTGCAGCGGCGGAGGAGCTTTAGACCCCCCCCCCCCCCCACATTCTCACATTTCGCTTGTGTCAGAAACCGAAAGAAACTTTGCCGTCATGCACAAAACAGAGTAAATTCACACATAGCTGAAGTCTGCACCTGACTGAAGATTTTTTGCTGTAGCGTGCAGAGGAAGCAGAACTTCGTTTAAAGGGGGGGGAAAAATCAACTCGTATTAAAATCCAAATTCATTTTCACTCGGTTTGTGATTCTTGTATTTTCTGCAAATAGGCTTATTTCTTCACAGCGTTGATGTCAGCAGCTGCCCTACTTTCTTCAGTCCATAAACCTTTTGAAAGCTTCACTTTGGAAAAAATAAACTTATGCTCCTTTTTGAACTTGGAGGCTCATTAATCTTTACCCTCTTTAAGAGTGGGCTTTGCCTGTCAGTGTTTGGTGAGATTTTATTGTTAGGTCCGTGGTAAATAAAAGGACAACTGGGTTTAATGACTAATATTCAGTCTGCTTTTCTAATTTCTCAGTCAGCCTCACACCGAAAAGTTAGACATGAACAGGTAAAACGATGTTTGTTAAAATGGGATCTAGCTTAAATGATCACCGTTAGGGGTACAAGATTATCCAAGATAAATGACGTGATTGTAAAGTGTTACAAAAAAAGATCATTTTGACATTTTTACCCTGAAGTATTTTGTCGGAATATCAATTTCCCCCCAAATTACTAAAATATTTGATGACACTTTTACTAATTTAGACACGTTTGTGACTTTTCAGCTTGATCTAAACTAAAATGTGCTTGGTATAAGATTATAGATCGGACCAAACAACATAACTTTTATTTACTGAAAAGAGGGGGACTTGGTTCAGCTCAAACTAAATGTTTGGTTCTCTGTTTTCAGCATAAAAGCAGTTTAATAGATGGTTCAGGGTTTCTTTACAAATACAAAAAGTGACATAATGCTTTAGTGTCAGTAGCACAGAAGGAGACATGATCAAACTGAATTACTGGATGACTGCATTTCAAAACATAATTGAAAAGCTCATAAATTAATAACACACCTAAGACATATAATGAGAGAAAACAAGATATTAGGAGAAAAGTGCTTAAAGCTGTTGTGGATAATCACAGTTTCTTCATATTAGTGTACTTCCAATGACAATCTATTCATTATTTAGGCATGAAACTAAACACAACTGCATTAAAGCATACAGTGCAACAAAACATAAAAAATAAAATATAATGTGATCCTTCTTTAGAGAGCTGTCAATGATATGGCAACATCTAGTGGCAAATCTGCAGATTCCAACAGTCCAAGTGTTTTCAAAGTCCAGGGGTTTGTTTGCAAGTTATATTTTGGTGTTTGGCAGACTTTTGCAGATATGGACTTGTCCTGATGTAAATGGCTTTTAGATAAAAAATAAAAATAAAAGATTTTGTTGCCTTTCTACAGATGAGTTTAAATGGATCCCAAAGGAACATTAAATGCTTGACCGAATAATGATTTAGTTTTACTTGTGCTGTTCTGGTTATGGAGTTTATTTTCATGCATTGCATTTTATGTTGCTCTCATGCTGTATGGTTTTCTCAAATAGAGAAGGATATATTGTTTGTTTGTGCCTTCCATGCAAAGTTTGGATTAGTCTTTGCATTTTTGAAGAGACTGGTGACACTGATGGAAATAATTTATACAGGCCTTCGCTTCCTGAATGCAAATCCGTTTTGTGCAACAGCATATCATTAGCAGTTAAAATATACTGCATCATTATGGTTTTGTTTGCTTTTAGGGAAATACATTTACCATACACTATACTATGTAACACTGTGATATTAATTCTTGGATATGATGTGTCAACTTCACTTTTCTTGGAGAGAAAATAGAAAAGTCTATTAAAATAGGTATAAGCTTGGAAATATCCACCCATTATAACATCATTAAAGAATAACTAACATAACTCATAAGAAGTAAATGCTGCATTGATGTAAAATGTGTATTTAAACTCATCCATTTGCTGTTGCTTTTATAAACATTAACACTTGTGGAGTGATGTCCCAAAACCTTTAAATGTCTCAGAGCTTCTTCACTGGGGAGCTTCCTGAATATTCTCATTTAGACAGCATCAGTCATTAAGCTGCTAGAAAAATAAATGTGCACAGCTGCACACACACATGCACACACATACACACACAAACAAACACTCAAATGGGAATTTAGGCAGGACTGGCCGTATTTGAAATGACAGCCGCGTTTATGTTGATAGCGTTTGATACGCAACGCTGGCACTCCTCCTCCGAGCCAAACTATTTGCAGTTAAAAAGTTGCGTAATTTTCTACACGAGCACAATCGGTGCATTCACATAAGCCGTGAAAGCTGATGGTTGCTGTCACCGAACTGTTTGGCTGTTCGCTTCTCATTTCAAATTAATGAGAATCTGTTTTAGCTGCAGCACTGGTTTCAATCCAGTGTTTCTGCTGGCGAAAGCATTGACGCAGTTTGACAAAAGTCTTTGGTTGTGGTACTAATTGTGCGTACCACTACGAATCCATGATTAAATCAGAGAATGTGACGATCAGTTTTATTTCCACCACTTCTTGTCACTTCATGCAAACAAGTGCATATAGAAGTTCAAATAAAATATGCAGCTTTTGAGATGCATATCTTACCACTGTGGTGTGTAATGTTGCATTTTGAACAGAAATAACATGCAGACTAATTATTGCCCTATAATTTAGAGTGTGAATCCTTTTTGAACAAATAAACAAATAAATAAGCTTGGCCTTTTTTGTCATTGCTAAGTAAATAAGCCGTATTTTGACAGCATCAGTTTGTTGGGACTTAACATCCTCTGTGCATTTCCCAGCATCTGAGCTACATTTATTCCTTTGACTGGCTTTTGCGAACTAATGGTTTGTACTCTGCTTATTTACACTGTGAGAAGGAGTTGAGTGCAAAAAGCATCTAAAGCTGGTGATACAGCAGAAGTCTGTGCTTCAGCTTGTGATCTCTTATATATAGACTTTAAATGCCTACAGCTTGAATGTATAAAAAATGATTCAATCCATATCAGACATGCAGCACGAGTCAGGGATATAACATTTAAAAATAACACAATTGTTACTTTTAAATATTTATTTTAATTTAGTTGATGCAGATTAGTAAAATCCCTTATGTTTCACAACCACTTAACCTTTATTTTACAATGAAAACAGTTTGTAGTGGCGCTGGGTGTAGCAAATGAGCAAATCATTTGATTAAAGTACATCATAAGTTGTCGTAAAGATTTGATATGTTTGATGTTTTTTATGTTTTATAATATCTTACTTTCACTCGCACTGATTGTTAATTTTTAACCAAAATGACATGTTCATTTCACACTTGTTGTAAAATTATCAAAATGAAAGCAATTTGTTGTTTTTTGTTCCTGGAAAGTCCGGTGGACTTCAGACTCCAATGTTTCCTCCTTCTTGTAAAACCAAATCTTCTTGTCAGACATTTTAATTCATGAAACATTCTAAAGCTTTATTGTGATAGCGCTCAGAGATTGTGTTGAAGATGACTCTCCGCTACTGCTGAACCAAATTTGCTGTTAACATGTGTAAAGTTAAAGCCATATTTGTATTTGATTAGACACGGCAACCCAGTTGAATAGTGTTGACTCCAATTGGTAATGAGTCAGGTCATCTGGATAGTTTATTTTTTGTTGAGAGATGTTTCACCCTTCCTAAGCCTTCGCCCTATTGAGCATGAACCTTGATGTCTTGAGTCACTTTGGCTGTGGCTGCCTGGGAGGAATCAATGGGGAAACCATCTTTTCACCAGCAAACTGGTTGGTCCACTATAGGAGTGTACTGCTTGGTTGGGAAACTGTTTTTTTGTGGCTCCTCAGACTGATGAAGCCCTTCGGATGAGGGGTGAAACATCTCAACAAAAAATGAAACCATCCAGATGACCTGACTGAACATTGTTGGCATTTTTACCTGGATTATTGAGCATGAACCTTGATATTTTCCGAACGTTTTACTAAAACCTTTTGAGTGATTCATGAGATATTTTGCCAACAGACGTACAGTGTGGACTCAAAGAGTGAACACCAAAGTTTCAAGTAAAGAGCTTGCATAACTTGTAGAGATCAGAGTAATTCAGCTGCTGCCACGCTCAGTTTTTCGTTCAAGATCTGTACAAATTGACCCGAGTTGTAGCCACGTTGTGTTTGCTATGCTTCAGTTTCGTTAAAATCAGTTCACTGGTTCCTGAAACACGTATAAAGTGACAGACCAAGAAGTGCTCACACTCATGCATACATGCACACTTGCACACGGACGTGAGCAAAACTATTTTTGCCCCTCGTCTATTGTGGTGGGGGATAATAAAAATTGTTGCCGGCCTTCGTATTAAGATTGATCGTTAGGTCTAACACATCCATGACATGGCGCGGCTCAAACACGATGCATGGCAGAACTCTGTGAAGAATGTCAAAATAAGGAAGTGCGTCCACATTAAAGGTTTGGCTTGGCTCAACCTCGACACAAAAGAGTTAATTTTGCCTGGTTAGAATATGAGGCACTGAGTGACACAGGAGGAAGTGGAAGTTAACAAGCTGCAGAAGAGGTGTGTGTGTGTTTTGCCACACCGTTTTTATGAGACATCCAGTCAGAAAAGCAGTGATGTGAACGAGCCGACTCTTCATCTTTTAGTGAGAATTTATAATCACATTTAATTCCTATATTTACACCAGTCAGATTTTAGTTTACTCGATCGAATCAGTTAAGCGAAATATTGAAACGTTGTTGCCCTTGATGCAAAAAAAGCACCTGCTGTCTGAAATCTACAGAATTTAAATGGTAAACATCTTTTAATTAACTCGTCTTTTGCTGTTGTTAATTCTCTGCAGTGAGGCAGCTCCTCCTTCGGCGTTTCTAATTAGACATGGATGAATTCTGTTCATCTCCTCTTTGCTCGTCACCTCTGTTCACACGCCCGTGCGCAGACACACACCACTCACATAGCACGCTATTTCGGGGCTGTGTTGTCTTGACATCCACATTTAGAACTCGCCCAGTTGAATGGTGCATATGTCAGATACATGTCTGAAATATCTGGCTTATCGTAGCGATTCTGGGACTTGTTCTTGGTGTTTGAGCTATGCATCTAAAACAGTGACACTATATCGACAGGATGCACATGTGTCAAACTCAAGGCCCAGGGGTCAAACGTGGCCCTCATTGACATTTTCTCTGCCCCCCAAGATGATATGTTAAATGTAAAATACTTTTATATCTTGAATAGTTTTTAGTAATCTTGGTTTATGATGTGGAAAGCACAACAGAGAACTTCAAATGAGACCAAACTCTTGTTGAGGAACATGTGACCAAGAAAAGACGTTGGGTATCTAACTTGAGTTAATGTAGTTTTTGAAACTGGCCCTTAGTTCTAACCCAAGTTTTTAATTTTGGCCCCCTTTATTAAGCAATTTTGACACCCCTGAGAAGCTTACAGTACAAATGGTCTTTATTTTCCATTGTCTTCAGTTGAGGCAGCGACCACTTTACCCAGCATTTTAATTCTTTATCTTAATTTGTATTTAGACTTACTGCATTTTATGCAAACGTTAATTTTTACACTTATTTTCATATATTTTTTTTCTTCAAGTATGGTAGGTATAATTGGTTTATTGTACTTTTCTTTTTTATACTATTTACACAACTTCTATTCAATCTTATTTCTTTTGTAAGAATTATATCACAACATATGAGGTGTTTGGTTTTTTTACATTTTGTGTTTTAATAAGTTATTTCAATTCTCATTAAATTCCAACAAAAGCAAAACAAACAGCCAAAAAATAGCTGTTTTTTTATAGTTTCTTGCCCCTTAATATTTTTTAAATGCATATAATTATATTGCAAACTCTACTGCTATAACAGTTGTGAAAACAGCATGGCAATCTCCGCTGACAGTCTTGGGTGGAGCTTTAGGAGGAATCTAGGTTATACGTGATGGGCGGCACAGGGTTTTTCTTAAAAAGAGCGAAACACAACTTCTTTTAACGTTCAGTTGAAAGGGTCTCACAGCTGTTTTCATCTTATCTGTTGCCTGCATGCGTCTCTGCTGATGCTGAAGGCCTACAGGTATCAAAAGCAGACGCGCATCTCCCCAAAACAGAGCGAGTCAAAAGGGAAGTCAGGCAAAAAAAGAGTTGGGGTGGGCGGCAGAGCAGCTGCCATATCAAGAAAGATCAGCAAATAAATAAATAAAAACAGCACTCCACAGATTCTTGGTCACATATTCCGGCAAATTGGTCTGTGGATTTATTGCAATACAAGTGTAACATAAACATGCATTTAAACAATTATTTTTATCATTTTAAAGATAAATGAAATAGAACTTCTCTTTAGCAAGAATTGCTTAATTTTTACAGATGGATTCAAATGCACATTCAAATCATTTTGGTTGAGACTTGAACATACAGAGGAGGAACTGAAGAAACACTCATCACTGTTGACTTGTGTCTTTCTTTATAATTTGTTAATTCATTCAACCTTTATTTATACAGGTTGGTCTCTGTTGGATAATTTAATTGTCTTGTCATCGACTCATTAACTCATTAAAAGCTTAAATGTCTGTTCACAGAGGCGAGGTCAAGATGACCTCTGCTTATCAGCTCACAGTTGTTAAAGGCATCGGAAGCTATCAGTTATCAGTTAGACTCCTCTGAGTGGACAAAGAGGCTCTCTTGACTTCACATACATGGTTTTATATTAATTTAACATTAGTAAGTGAAAACATCCATGACCTTTACATAACTTTCTGCATGAGTCTGAGTCACAAGGACTCATTTTCAAGAGAGGCCTGTTTAACCTCCTAGGACCTGGCATCCAGATATGCAAGCTCTCAGGCCCACATATACTGTACTCTTCTTCCTTCTTATCCTCTTCATTCTGTCTGCATTTCACTTTTGTTCCTATTCTGACCTCTACCTGCTGCTTTTCAAACACGCAAATCCACTTAATGATGTTAATTATTGCGCTGGGCAGCGTTTAATTAAATTCTGTTGACTTTCTTTAAGAATGAAGGATTTCCCTGTGATGGAGTTGTGCGTGGCTTTATTTTAGTTCACCTTTAACTATTCATAACTGTAATGGCACAGATAAATGCCTCACAGACTCAGTCCTAAGAAGGTAATGCAGAGCATGAAATCCTTCTCAGTTTTAATTATGCACATTCTTCAGTCTGAAAAATGGCGTCTGCTTCACTGTGCATGTAATGGAGCTGGGATAAGAGTTAAATTCCTGCGTCAAGAACTCCTTCTGACTGGTACAGAAAGAGTGACGGTGAAAAAAAAGAGAGCAAGCATATAAAATCTAGCTCGCCTGAAGTTGATGCTCCACTTTTTAAATGTCACCTTTTACTTTATGCATCGTCTGGATTTGGTTTCTCGTCAATTCCTTCGGTCGCAAATGGAAAAGTAGAGCAGGCGTCTGTGCAGTGTTACTGACACTGTTTGAGATGGCTATTTAGAAAGCTCTTTATATATTAGCACATGATGTGATTAGATAACGCCTGATGAATAGCTTACATGACTCGCTTCAGGTCTAAAGCAGACATATGGTCAGTTTAACGGACCAGGTTTGTGTGTGTGTGTGTGTGTGTGTGTGTCTCATAAGGCGTGAAAGAAAGATGTGGCCCGTCCTATCCTGCTTCTTTATAGGTTTTAAATTGAGGCTTCAATTTTCAGCAGAGCAAGTTCTAAAAATAGAAAGTTGGGGAAGAAAGAGGGGAAGAGGTAGAAAGGGAAAGAGGGAGGGAATGGAGGACTCGACTGCTTTGGTGTACAGAGAGTTGGGTACATTTTACCCCCCCCCACACACACACACATACACACACACTTTTAATCCATCACATTTTCACAGCTCTCCCGTTCACATTCACAACTCTGTCTCTCCCCCTGATTCCATCTGTCTCACCCCGAGTCATCAAATCCCTTTTTACCCCCCTCCTCCTCCCTCCGCCCACCTATTCCCTCTCGCTGTCTTTCGCACACGGGTTGGCATACACGTTGCCACCGAGCTGGGGCAGGAGCTGGAACTGCAGCGGCAACACTAAGAAACAGGACAAAGAGGAGGAAAGCAGTGTCGACACATCCTTCAAAAACGTGCAGGAGAACAAATCGGAGTAGTGTCTGCCTACTTGTGGTGCGCTTGTTCTGCTCTCGACAGTTTTGGTGGATGAATGAGGCTGTTTTTGTTGCATATTCGGACCCACAATAATAACAACACACTCATGTACCCTCATTAAACAAGAAGGACCACTGCAAGTCCAGATGCCGGTGTCTAAGGTAATATTTAAAATATTTTTGTGTCACTGATGGTCACACTAAAAGCTCTTTCTGAGACTTGTGGAGACTTGTGTATTCTGTGCTGTGAAGATGATTTACAAGATTAATTACATGTGCATTTGGTTTATTTTGGATTGTTAACAGTGACTTTGTTCACCGTGTTGAGGTTGTAAAAAGCCAGTTCTCTTTGCTGCAGTCCCAGCTGCTGTGAAAAATCTGTCCCAGGTGAAACCAGGACTGCATTTTTTTATTTATTTATTTATTTTTTGGTGAGATTAGTTGGCCGAGACTTCTGTCCCTTTGTGTTATTTTTATTTTATTTGAAAAGACAGCTCTAATTCTCTTTTTGGTTGATTAGGGTACTCGTCATCCATCAGAAACATTTTGCTTTTTGTTTTTATTATTAGTTGTTTTATTAAAAAAATGACTCATATTGTATATGTTTGATGAGTTGTTAGTTTATTTCTCTCTTTTTTGTGCATTAGGAACCATTGAACTGTCTCATGAAACTAGATGAACTAGATGAAATCATCCTCGCAGGACCTTTAGAGGATTCTGAGGATTTTGTCAGTGGTGTTTGCTGACCAGAATAAGTGGGGCAAGACACCAAAAGAATGTGTTCTACTTTTCAATGTCAACTACTTTGACACAATGAGAGGAGAAAATGTTCCTCTGAGAGAATGAATGAGAGCACATTGTAAAGTTCTGTTAAATACTCAACTACAATTGATGGAAGGGATACTGAAATATAGATTTTTATAAGCCGTTCTGTTGTGTTGGATGCCTGTCTTCTTTTATTCCTCCTGATTTTTTGCATATGTGTTGCTGACCCCAATAAAGACAAACACATTTAGTTATTTAATTTTTACAAAATATATTTTGGTGTGCTGAGCAAAATCCCCTCTGTTGTAGTTACATATTATATGAAGTGCATAGAGATAGAACAGAAAGTTCTTTGAGTGTCTGCAAGTATGAAGCAGAAACACTTACGGTTTTTTTTTTTTATCTAGAAAGGTTGAAAAAGGTACTATAAATATCACTTTACAGAATGTTTTCCTATCATGGTGTTGATTAAAACTAGGTTAAACAAAAATGTTTATTTCCCATAGTGCAATGACACGGCTTAAATCAGAATTTGATGTAATGTGATACAGATCATTTATTTATTTATTTAGTGTTATAAATAAATTAAATTGGATGAAATACTCAGATTAATTAGCAAAACATGTGATTTTAGTATCTGTACAGTTTTGTTTTTTTTTACTGTGAAAAGATACACAAGATGAAGATAGTGTGATGTTTTGGCCATAAATTAGAGCAACATGCCTCTTCCTTCTTTTTGAAAATGCCACTTCCCTTTTTGGGAAAAGAATAAAAAAAAAAAAAACAGATGCTCTAAAAATGTTGATGGTATTAATATGATAGTGATGTTATGCCAGATGTAGTTTGCACAGAATCAAAGTGAAAACAGTAGATTTGTTTGCTTGAGAGACAGTGGAGGTAAATTGCATAAAAGTTTTGAACAGTAAACTGTGGGAGCTGTTTTGGGGCCGTTGTGTGTTTGTGTATGGTCCTCACTTTATCAGAACTGAATTATAGATTATATGGAAACCATCTGTTACTTATGTTTAAACCAACAGTACTTCTGCAACTTGTTAACCTATCTTGAAGGATGGTAGTAAGTAAGCTGTATAAAAATGATGCCATTAATTTACTGGAAATTTACTGGCACACTGGTTGGAAAACCCATAAAGCAAAATAAAGAACCTTATTAAAATAGAAAGTGACAAGTGTCAGAAATACAACCCCCTGGGGTTTCATTAATTTGTCAGAATATGACACATCATGCCACTGGGTGATGTCATTTTTTCCACTTTGATGAAGGAAGAACTTTCTTCTCTATATTTCACTGATTGGCATTGGCATATTATGTAATTGTTGGTTTGGCAGGCAATATTAGGGTGCTTAATTGCTTTGTCAGTACAGTAGTCCCTCATTTATCGGTGGGGGTTCCTAGCCTCTCACCCCCCCACAACCACCCACCGCAATAAGTGAAAAACCACAAAGTAGGGATAGTAGTACACATAGGAGTAGTAGTAAGTAGAAGTCTATTTTAGTATTTATATATTCAGGTATTTTAAACCCTTTCCACCTCTTACAATGCTCCTAACAATTTTCTAAACTCTTAAACTTTAAAAATATATATATTAATTTTAAATGGGCACTCACCAGAGAAGATGAAGAAGAAGAGTCAGAGAGTCAGAGAAACTTTATTGACATTACACAAGTAACCTCGTGAACGTGAATATGTACACACAGTCTTCCGAAGAGGGAATCGTGCATGAAGCTGCTGCTGATTGTAGTCAGCGTGGCCCTTATCTGGCAGAGATGGCGATGAAGAATTAGCTGTCCATAGATGACTATGAAGATGATGACGATTAGATGGAACCAGGGGCTTTGGCTTTGTCCTTCATTATAAAAGTGCAAGATGGCATCTTTTCCAGAACAGGCCCGTTTCGTCCATGTTTAAAACTTCTTCAGACCTGTAGCGCCCCCTGCCAGTGATCAGATCTTTGAACATCGTGTTGACAAACTCCTCCGCTCCTGCTGTGTCAGTGGACGCAGCCTCTCCGTGCAGAGAAACAAGTTTTAATGCAAATCGTTTGAGAAATTTGTTGAACCATCCCTTGCTGGCACTAAATGCAGTCGGTTTGGTGGTTGAACCAGGTGGTCGAAGGTCCAGCTTCAGATTTGTTCCCCCTCCCCTCCTCATTTGCATCGCCATGTCTGCCATAAAGTTGTTTCACCTTTGTCAAGATGGTGTTGGTATCCAAAGTCATGTTTTTTTTTTCCTGCCATCATTAATCCACACTACCAGTGGAGCTTCCATTTTAACAATCGTGTCATGAAGGCGACCAACATCCGCGCAGGTACGGCCATCTTTAAGTTGGTCCAGAAGCTCCACTTTTTCTGTAATCGTCTGCATCTTCCGCTGGCGTTTTGGTTTGGTGCCAGAAACTTTTGAACACACAGACCGTTTAGGAACCATAACATGGTTGAAGTCCAGTTGAAAAAGAGCGCAGGTAAACAGATGGTTACAGCCAATCAGCATCCGGAAAAACAAAGCTGACGGTTACTGATCCAATCAGCGCCCGGGTTACTAAGCGCAATGCTCTGTTTCTTAAAGAGACATGTCCTGACATAATTTACACTTTCTTGCGAATCTTATGTTTGTTACGTTGACTTTTCTTTAAAAAACGTTGCCATGTGACATTAATAAAATGTTACGTTTGAAAGGCCGGTTCAGCGGTCATTGCTTTGCAAAAATACAGTATGGCAGAAAACAGCGGCCGGAGGCACTTCAGCATTGACTTAAGGACAATGTATTCCTTATGAGTGGCAATTACAGTACGTACATTGGAGGCTGAAAAAAAGAAAACTACTAAATGGCGGCACCTGTCCAAATTATTATTATGTTTGTCATAAATTTTTTTCACAACCGCATGAGTACCGTAAGACTATTCATGCTATGAATTAAAGAATGGAAAAGGGGTATGATAATATAAGTTAAACTTCATCATACTCCTTTTCAGACTCACAGTCACCAAAAGGGGATATGAATAAGGAAATAAGTATCTTAGCATATAAAAGTTGGGTATGCATATTTGATAGTAAGATACTATATCTACATTTAGAAATATGAAAATCTTTATTATGTTTTGTTGGTGAAATGTCTGTCTGAAATAAAAAAATTATCAAATCAAAATCAAAGTACAGTGATATTATTGTGCACTCCACAATCGCGTGTCTTGTACAATTTTTTTTGTCCAATATTATGGACTGTATTTTATTTATATAGAATAAGTCTTGTTTTAACTGAAATGAAATGAATGAATGAATAAATAAATAAATAAAGTATGTCCACAACCTCCCATAGAGTGAGTCTGCAGAAGTCAAACCGCAAAGTAGAAAGGGACTACTGCACTGTGGTATTTTATAGTGTTTTGTCAGCAGATACCTCTGAGGTTGCAGTCACCTTCAGTCAAAGTGAAGTGGTTATTTTACTTCACTTAAGGTAAGAGCAATACCTGAGGGCTAAAGGCTGATTAATAACAGCTGTTCTCAAACTCCTTCCAGAACTTCTTGCTGGTGTATGCCTCAAGTATCGGGTGATTCAAAATTTGTAGCCCGGTTTATGCAGAAAAGCAGATGAACTGTGCTGCCTTTATTTTACTTCAGCTCCTCTGCTGAAGTAGACAGTCAAGGAACTTGTGGAAGGAAGTGACATAATTTTTGTACATGGAGGAAACGGCACAGAGACACAGGTGGATTTTCGTGGCTGTGCTGTCCAGCAGCGTAGGAACACATTTTCTATTTTCGCCCGTTATTGTGCACCGTCTGTCAGAAACTGTGATCTCTTTATGACAAATGTGCAAATTAGAGCTTCTCGGTTAACAACATAAATATCAGATCTTCCTCTTCTGTTAACACGTTCCTCTCTTTCTCCTCCAACTCCTCCATCATCACCTGAAATACCAGGAGTTCTGCAGTTTCTCTTTAAGTATGCAATGTTAGATTTCTTCCTTCTCACAAACATTTAGTTCCCAGAGCAGTTACTATGATTGTTGTATGCCATGTGATGGAAAGACCATTGATTCAATGACTACACACTGTGTGCTCAACTTAAAAAATAAACTTAAAAACTTTACTAAAAAGGGGAAACAGCCATCATGCAATAGACCTACCAGACTGTAATCACAGCAGTAATAAAATGTACCCTGCTTTTATTTTATTGACAAAATAGGAGGATGTTAGTGAAATAAATCACCATTGTGATGATGTTAACATGTATTCTGCAAACTGAACTAGTGCAGGAATATATTACAAAGTAGAATAATCCACATATAATACAGCATGCTTCCATAACATTTGTAACTGTCTCACATTTTTAGCATATTGCATAGCATGAGCTTTACAGTGGGATCTGTAATCGAAGTTAAATCAAACGCAACATTTATATGACAAAAGTGAATGGATGGATACAATAGTTACATTTTCAACTATCAGTAAACCAGATTTCTTGCCAGGTCCAAGAGTTCATTAATCTCTTACTGTTTTTGAAAAATTGCAGTGTTCCCTATCAACATTTCACTGTTCTGTTTCTGTTGACAGACTCTTTGTTGGAGGCAAGTCTACATTTTTGTAGTGGGTATACTGTGCTTAGAAACCAAAGTACACTGGTTAGTACAATGTAATTGTCAATTCATTTTGATTTTTAAGCATACTGAACATTTCCAAATTTCTCTGATGCTTATACTTGAATAAATGTACAATAAACTTTATACAATAATTGACTTTGTATTAAAACCATGTTATAGAAGGTATAAAACAGTCTCAAAGCAAAGCATGTTCAAGTATTAAGTAGTAAGTAGAGAATTATACAATAATTCGATGGATAAGCGAATGTAATAAACAAGCGCTGCATACAGACAGATTGTTACGTAAGTGTTTAACTACCATTTAACATATCAGTGACACATGCCCAATGATATGTCCTGTATCATTGGGCACTTTTAAGTGGGTATACTGACATTTTTAAGCTTTTCTATTGGGTATAATCAGTATACCCGCATATCGCGTAGACTACACCACTGAGGCAAACTTTTAGAGGACATTCAAGGAACTGCCAATGTTTGGGTGCATTCTTATGCTTTGCTGTTTCACAACATTGTAGAGCAATGGGTACACACCACAGAGTGCTTCTGCTGCTCGAGCTTAGTCTCAGAAATATATATGGGACAGTCTGAAGTCATGACTGTTCTTGTCTGTGTTGGAGCTGTTGGCTTTTTGTTTGCCTTAATGTGGACATGACAAACAAAGACTGGACCCAGTCTGTCAGTCTCCTTGATGGTAAAACTGTTGCAGACAGATATCAATAGAAATATTTACTTGTACATTTGTGTAAACAGTGGCAAAAGATAGTGTTTGATTTTCGTTTGTGTGGCATTTTGTATTTTTAGGTTCTTAAGATTTGCAAGGTAATAAACAAATTCTGCCATATTTATGTAGAGTTCTGAGGACAGTTTTTGCATTTAAATACATAATTTATTTAAAGTGCCACACATATTTCGAGTAGGAGCATCTAGAAAAGTGTTGTCAAGCACATTGTAGTCACACAGCCTCACTTTAGATGGGCTTCTGCGCTCACTGCACAGAAATTGAATAATTCCTTAAGAAGTTTGTACATGACAAGGATCCTGTTTCAATCATGCTGCTCCATGTGTGTGTGTGTTTTACTACTTATGTTTGCGTGTGTTTACCGTGGTTATGTGTCCATTGTGTTTTCTCTGCATCCTGTGGGACCGTACTGTAGTGCTTTAATGCCTTTGCGAAGAAGCGGAGGGGAGGGGGTGTTGTGAAGGCACAAATGGACGCAATATGTGCGCACATATGTCAAACAATATTTGCAGAGGCACGTGCAATCACGAGGGCATTACGGAGCAGTTAGTGTTTCAGAGGACATTCACGCCACATGTTTCTTCTCTCATTGCTCGTTAGCCTCTTCTATTTAGCTCTGTCTCCTCCCCTTCTCTCTCTCTCTCTCTCTCTCTCTCTCTCTCTCTGTCGTTTCCTTCTTACTTGTTTGTGTAGCTTGGGAGTCTACCCACTCTGTCTCTTGGGCATTATTTCTCTCTCTCTTTCTTTCATCTCTTTCCGAAGATCTGCACAGTTCAATTGGCCTAGCCCGCACTGACGGACTGACGCACACCAGCTCAGCTGGCCAGCCACAAACACTCACACCAGTTTGACAGCGGAAGTAGGCCACTTTAATAGGGATATGTGGACTGCCTCTCTCTCTCTCTTTGCTGGATGATAACTTAGAACGTCTTCTTCTGGCCAGGTAGGATTCGTATACCAACATGTTGATTTTTATCTGTTCATGGCAGGAATTGTGGTTACTGAGTAATCACCAGTGTGGTTTTATACAAATGGATTTTATGGAGGAGGAATAATATTTTAGAGAATTTATGCAGTTATTTTGTGTTCCTGTGAATTTTGTGAAGCAGGAGGCAAGAAGTGGTTTGATGAGAGACAGAGGAAAGAAAAACAGAAGACCAAGAGATGAGAGGAAAGATAGGTAAAAGCAATAAAAGCACATTTATCACTGGACACCTTTATGACAGGCCCATATGAATATGTCATTGTTTTGCTTTTAAAACTAGATACTTTACCTTTACTTGCTTTTGTTTGCTGTGGTTTAATAAAACCTCCTTTTATGTGTTTGTTTTTGAGCTTTTATTCACATTCTGTTTCACTCCACCTGTCCTTGGACAGCTTTAACACCTTCCTTTTATCATCACCTCCCTTGATATAAACAAAAATGATTGTCAGTATTTCTGGTCAAAAAAAATATATATATATATATTTTTTTTATCTTAGTGAAACTTGGTTTGACCGTGCACCACTGACACGACTTGGTTTGTCACAACGCCAGGCGAGTTGTAGCGTTAAAACGTGGAGTCTGAGAGAAAGAAGGACGTTAGAGGATAGCCATTAAATGCACATGCTCTAAACCATGTTAGAGCCAAGCTGAAAGTGATACAAACAAGAGAAGAGGCAAACTGATGGACCACAGGGAAAAAAACAACAGGAAGCACGCTGAGAAAATTGCTTTTTGCTTTTCCTCATTAGGTGAATTGTGGGGTAATTCTCTTCTAACAGAAGTGGGGGAAAAAACAGGGAGGATTAGATACAGGGTGTGCAATGTGCATTGGTGAGAGCCAGCATTATGATCAGTAAGTTAAGTAAGTGTTTTATATGTATTCCAGTTACAGTTTCAGTACATCTAGAAATTTTGAAAGATCCAGTGTCACTAAAGAAAATTCTCTTCCTTGTCCATGAGCAAACCATCCATCCTATGACGTGCACACATGCATTGAAAAGAACACAACAGGATTATTATTTATCAGCCGCTTTAAAGGGTCCAACAAGAACAAATGAGATGCGTGTTATAAACCTGGAAACTGTGCCACTTATTTTACACCTCGTTGTTTGTCACTCAGGCACTTTACTGCACCCAAGGAAAGATAGAAAGGAATAATAAAGAGACATAAGTAAGTAAGTATACACAAATACACAAATGTCACTGTGGAGGACATGAACTACATTCATTTCCTGGTGATGTATCCCAATGTCAGCCAAAATCTGCTCTTTAACCCCGTCTTTGTATTTAGATGTAACGACTTATGCTTCTTGTCGCTGCATGGAAGAGAAAGGTCCTCACAATGTGACTGTTAAAAGTGATTTATGCTTCCATAAATGTACGCACACACATCTCTTCCTGTTTCTGTGAAGGCCCTTTCCAGTCCTCAGTGGTCACACTGTCTTCAGCTGTCTGGCGTCATGGGGCAAGTTACGTCAATGACATATTCAGCTTCTATCAGTAATGGCTTTGCAAACCAACCCCATCTTTTCCGTCCTCTCTGGTTGTCACAGACAGTGCCTGGTTTCTTTAATTCTTACAAAGGTCTGCAGGCATTGCAGTGTGTTAATGCAAAAATTAGATGAGTTCCTACCCAGTCTTAGCAAAATGTTTAATAGATGCACTAGTTAGCCTGGTTGTCCATATGAGGCTGCTTAATTGTAAAGATAAGATAGACACTGAGTGGATTCTAGCTGCTAATACAAGTCTATATGATAAAATCTGAACCCCAATGTTAAAACAAGTCAAATCTGAAGAATTCATGACAAGTAAAGGAAAATTTATGGGAAAAGAAAGGAATTTCCTATTTAGGATCTAGCGATTTGGGACAATAGGATGATTAAAAACATTTTTTAACAGCATCTTAAATAGTAATAGAACAGCAAGGCATGAAATTATAAACATCAATTGTTAACTGAACAAAATCTCAAGTGAAATTCTGAAGCAGAGTGGAAAAAATAGCATTATTGGAGCTTTCTGCTGGATTTGCAGAAACATGACCTGAGCTCCTCACAATCAATGAGTCAACACGTATTCTGTGATCTTCAACAAAATAAAAGTCCACCAACAGTTGAGGTTTGGACAACATTGAGTCCTGCTATAAACTGGTCATTAAACTGTGATCAGAAGAAGTAACCAGAAGTCTTACACAGTAAGATCATTACTTCAGGTTGCTGCTGAAAACAAGGTTTGATGACCGTGTCTGTAAATTAAGACTTTGTTTTTGTAAAATTACCACTATATGATGTGTGTATGCATGTTATGTGGTTTTAATTACGTGATATTGTTTTTTTCTCATTTCAAGACCTGCTGAGGAGCAGATGATCTTTTACCTTTGTATAACATCTTGTTTGGTAGAAACATTTTAATATGAATGTATTTTTATATGTACTGTATATATTAAGTGTTATTTTGCAAACAAACAAACCAAAACTTAACTTTAAAAAAAATTGTTTTAGTCATAAAGTTACAAATTGTCTAAATCAAGAGATTATGCAATAAATGTTTGCTTTTAATTCCAAAATCTTCAAATTATTTCCAGGATTAACAAACAATATGGCTTTTTTTTCTTAAATAATAAACCATGACTGTGACAGATGCAGTGTTTGTAACATGTCAGGTCATTTTACTCTCTACCCAGGTGCCACATTACCTTTCATCTTTGGGTTATTTTCTTGTTGACAGTGCATCTGACATAGACTATCTGTTGTGGGAAAACAAGGCCGGAGAATAGCATCTGACATTGTCCGGACTCGGTTCCCCAGATGCTGTTCACTGTACAGTAAAGTTTGTACATAGAATTCATTTAAAAGTATTTGGCATAACTACTTCAGGTTAAACTTTATCTACTTGTGCTAAATTTTAACACAGGGAGGAGCTAAACTGAAGATACACAAACAAATGTTCCCATTTCAGAACGAGAGGAAAAAAGAAAGATTGCCAGGCATTAGTTGATGGTTTTTAATTAAAATTTTATTCACTTAGCACCATTTTCTATATACAGGTAGTCCCCGGTTTACGACCGAGATCCGTTCCAACAACCCGGTCGGATACCGATTCGGTCGTAAACTGGAACAGCGCCCCCTGGCGGTCGTAAACGCGGATTTTCGGCCGTAAACAAAAC
>JARVGV010000578.1:16639539-16650293 GCA_031762435.1 Hypsolebias longignatus | reverse complement strand
TACAGTACATATATACATATATTCCACAGGATGTAAGGTTTTTATGACTATTAAGCCTCAGTTGATAATGAGGGTTATCAGACACACTCTTGTTAAGTTTCAGATTACAATTGCAGGTTTAATTAAAACAAGTTTTATAAGCCTGCACAGCTAAAGCTTAAATATGAAGGTCAAATCATGATTTGCTTCTATACGGACACCTTAATGTCACAAGTAAAACATCTTCAATCAAGTGACATTTAAGTGAAATTATAAGAAGTTTAAAAAGTCATGTCATTTTCTACTCATGAGTTTAATTGGCCACTTTTGTCCTTTCTGGATCGTGGGAAGCTTATGTTTATTTCCTGCAGTCATTGTGAGAGAGGCGGGGGACACCCTGGACAGGTCTCGAGTCCATCACAGGGACACATGAAGACAAGCGAGACAAACATTCACACTCTCACTCATACCTTGAGACAATTTAGTTACCAAATATCATATTTAACTAGTTTAATTTCATTTGTTTCAACATAAATTCTAAGAACAAAAACAAGTTATTGCATCACACGTCAATAATAAACTTAAATTGCTTATGTTTTACTGTCAGATTATTAAAGTGAGCCTCGGTAGTTTGTATACAGCCTCAAATCGCTCTTTTTCCAGTTATCACATGATTAGTGTTCTTGTTTTAGCTGCTGAGTGCACCACCACACCGAATTTGTTGCCAATGCATGAAGGTTCTAACTCAACAATGTCAACTTTTGCAGGTCAAATATTTTTTGTGAGGTCTGAGCGCTTGTTTATAATCTGAATAAATACAGTATCTACGCTCTGTACGAGCACTGGTGGGAAAACAGTTTTAACGTGTTTACTAATAGTTGTGTGATGGATGAATTCCTGCTTTGTGTCAATAATAAACCGAATTACCGTATTTTCCGCCGTACAAGTCACTCTGACATATAAGTTGCATCAGTCCAAAAATGTCTATTAAAAGTGGGGAAAAAACATAAATCTGTGTTTGGATTCTGCAGCCGTGGCCGAAATGCACCCAGTGGGAGCCAGCTGGTGGGGTGGGGGGTATGTTCCCCGCAAGGGGGGATCCTCCGCCTCTGTGCTATATATTTTATGACCTGCAGTTTGTAATCTGCAAAATAGAATTTTCTGTTTGGGGTTAATTTTACTTGTGTTAAATTTTTCTCAGTTGTCTCTAAGTGAACATTTGTGTGTTGTAGCGGGATAGAGGAACAACATATAAAAGCCTAAAGGGCCCTCTAGTGGCTGCAACTGGTAATGTTTACTGGTTCATGTCTATGAATGAACATTTCAAGCGTCAGTCAAAAATTATGTTATGAATATGGAAAAAAAGTATATCATTCACTTCAAATTTATGCAAAAAGGTGCAACTTATATGGTGGAAAATACAGTAATTGAAATGCTTTTTGGGAAATGGAAATAAGTTAACATAAATTTAAATGCTGAAGCATTCAATCATTCAAGCCCCTTTAATTCAAACGCACATAAGAATAAAACAGACTGCATCACGGTTATTGTTTGGGTTAATCTGGACATACTTTTTCTGTTCAATTTGTACAAAAATACTTTGTCCACTTTGTCGGCTCCAAAGAAATCCTATGAAGAATAACAAAGCCATATCCAAGCAATAATATTTAATGTACGTTTTGGAGCTGGAAACACACAAAAGGCTAAGTACACATAAATGAGCTCGGAACAACATGTTTTTCAGTAATGTACCTTTAGAGGAGAGCGTACCTTCTGTCACTATGACCCCCCACTAAACACAAAATCATGATAAGAACCACAAACATTTACTGAAACTTAAACATGCTATTTTAGGCTCATTCGTAAAAATTGTCAAACTATTTTCAAGTATTTCTGCTACATTTTGAGCAGACGCTCAGCTTCCAGGACAAACCTATTAATGCTAATATTAATCTAATTTTAGGTCAAAGCTTATCGTTTGTAATTGGCACAGTGCTTGTTGGTACGATGGTGATGCATACCTCACATTGGCCAGTGCACACGGCCAGACCTCATAATAGTTTGTATTTTTATGGGCTGAACCACATAAGAAGTTCATGGAAACCATTTGAAACACTTTGTATGAATAAGCTTGTTTAATTTCAAGTGTTTGTTACTATATAAAACGCCATGAGCAATTTACTGCAAGGTCCTTGAGGATCAGCCTATACTAGCTGACATCACTGTAGATGAGCGTGACGTTTTCTTCTGTTTGATTGGGCCTTTATGGGTTTGAATGGGACAAAAGGTCTTCAGAGTTCAAATGCATGCGGACGGCAGTCAGACTGGTACATCCAGAGAAAAGCTAATTGAGTAATGAGTAAATATTTACCGAGCGGACCGGACAAATATCCAGAGAAGTCAAAACATCTACTCATCAAAGCAAACAAGAATTTAAAAAAAAAAATCAGTTTAAACAGAAAACTTCACAGTTTAGGTTTTCAGCGACGTGTTTTGAGGGTGGTCCGGTACATATGTTCACAAAGGTTGTCCAGAAGAGAGAATGTGGTTATGTAAGACCAACAGTTAACATAAAAAAAAAAACAAAAAAAAAAAAAAACTTGTGTTGCTTTGTTGTAAATCTGAGACATTTAGTCGATGTTCATGTGTTGTCTGGGAAGTTCCAGACAGATTCCTGTTTTGTTTTCTTTCTCCATTTTTTGCTTTATTTGTAAACTGTAAAAGAGGAAATGTACAAAACTATATGGTAAAATCCATCAAACACAAAACACAAGTCTCTGTATAATTGTGTTTAAATGTTTCGTTTTTCAGCATGTAAAAGACCAAAAACAAACAAACAAAAAATTAAATCTCTATTTCAGTATGCAAACAGTAATGATTTTCTTGCTTTGCATTTAGACAAAATAAGATCCACTAATGCCAAGTTTGCCTCACAAGCTTTCTTTGGTAAGCTAGTAAAAATAAATAAATAAACAAACAAACAAACAAACAAACAAACAAATAAATAAATAAATACCTCAGGATTATTTTCAAATTTCCAAATACAAAATAAATATATTCCATACTTGACCACCCAAAGGAAAACCTTTGGTCTTGGTGAAATTGTTACTTCTTTCTAACCCTCCAAGATCTTCCCATTCTAATAATTTTTGCCATAAAGCTATCATGTTCATAAAACATGCACATCTTCATTCTTTACCATTCATGTTTGTTTTCTGTGCAGCTAAACTGAATGTGTACTCACTGTTACATCGCCACCTCAAAAACTAACCATCCCCAAGCTATTAACAATAGCATCCTCCTCATTTGTTTGGTATAATTGCTCTGTTTATGTGAATCCATTCATTTTAATTAGCTTAAGAATAATTCCCTCTGCAGTGCATTTAAAAAAATGTAGGAAAGAAGGAAAATACTATTCTGTTTTCATCAGCTATGTATAATTTACAGTATGAATTACCGGTAGCTAAAATAGTTTACTTTGAAATGCACAAAAAAAAAAAAAAAAAAAAAAAAAAAAAAAAAAGAATTTGGGGATGAATCCCAGTTAAACATTCAAACACTGGATTTAGTATTCTGAGGTCCTTGGCTCAGGTGTTGTAATCTTACTCATGCTATTACACTTGGCTTGACATTTTCTAACTGTTTTGACATTTTGACAAAATCTTCAGTAGCAGCAGGATGAAAAAAAAAAAAGAATAAAGAATGACAAGCCTGAAAACCATGAGACATGATGTGCCTTGGCAGCCGTTAGCTGCTTCAGCTCCAGAAATAAAAATGAGGATGAATGGGATTTTTACCATAACACAACTGCCAAATGCCGCTCAATGCAAAGATGTCACAGTAATTTGGTTTGTGCAATATGCAGCAGTTACTGTCAGTAATCCGTTTCCTCAGTGACCTTTAAAAGTAAACCTTTTGCAGAGTTTTGATCATGCCCTTCTTTCGTAAGACGTCAAGTGCTGATGTCAAGACTCAGCTTCTCGGATCTTTCAGCACAGCCACGCTCCCTGTCCACCTTCATGCCCTGCAGCATGTGTGCTTAGATCCTTGTGACGGGACTTCTGATGGTGCCACTGGCGCAGAACAACACCCTTGTGACATTCAGTTAATCCAAGAGATGATCCAGAAGGCCCCTCGTTCTATTGTTGTGTTCAGTGTGTGTTGGAAAGGAGGTGTTTACAGCACTCGTTGCTATAGCAGGGTTTTGGCTGAGTCAGAACATGGTTACATAAATGTTGATACAACAGATGGTTTCCATCTTATACATTAAATAAAACTTTGCATGCTCTAAATAAGTAAAACAAGTACATGTATTAACTTTATTTAAAACAATATCTGAGATACTCTAAAGTGCCATCAAAATAGAAACACTAACAAACTTTTCTACAAGACAAAACTTTGTATTGCTACCAGAATAACTGACTAGCATTGCTAATAAAAGATTTTGAGCTTAACACCAACAAATGCCAGAAATTGAAGTCAGCAACTTGTTCCCCATTTGAAGTAGTTTTCACAGTATTCAGCGTTGTTTGTGTTTCAAGGACACAATTTAGTGGATTTTGCGTTTTTTTTCTTCTTCTGGTGCTCGTCATGTACTCCACTGGGTTTGAGAGGAGAAAATAAAAGGAGGTACCGGTACGTACAGAGAGATCTCAGGAACTTGGTGTGCTTCATCTACATGTCAGCTAAGTGGTCTGTATTTTAACACAGCCCCGGCCAAGTTCAGTTCGTAGACACATGTACGCGTGTTGCACGACGCATGAAAAACGGGCCGTGGAAACACACTCGCACTTACGCTCCCCAGGAGGCAGGGCGAACAGCTCTGGTGGGATGATGGGAGCACGCATGCTGTCCTCTCAGGATGAGAACACGGTCAAGGGAACAAGCAGCCCTGGAGGTAGAGCTGGGAATATCAAAGTTCACTCTGGATGAGCAATATCAAATAATTTATTTCTCTGGGGCAAATGCCCTTTTTTCTGTCTGCGTTCATGATCTTTGCTGCCGACTGCTCAGAACAAACTGTAGTTCCACATTTTAAGTGCAGGTCCTCAAGTAATTACTCATAAAACCCATTTAGTTTGCTTTACAATTGATCCACTTATTCCTCACTGTTTGTGGCAAGTTATTACAAAACTGCATTATCTTGTGTTAGTCTTCTTCTGAGCGGCACGGTGGCTCAGTTGGTAGAGCTGTCGCCTCTCAGCAAGAAAGATATCAGATCGAATCCCAGTCAGGGGCCTTTCTGGGTGGAGTTTGCATGTTCTCTCTGTGCATGTGTGGGTTTTGTCTGGATACTCCGGTTTCCTCCCGCAGACCAAAAACATGTATGTTAGGCTGATTGGTGACTCTAAATTGTCTCTAGGTGTGAGTGAGAGAGTGAATGGTTGTTTGTCTCTTTGTGGCCATGGCCTATGTGGTGGTGCAGAGGTTAGAGAAGGTGAGCCTGTGATGGGAATGTCATGGGTTCGACTCTTTGGACTGACAACAACAAAAAGAATAATGTGGGCGGGAAAGGTGAAGCACCCACACCTGCCTCCATCCTAATTTGCCCCACTCTGGATCCTTAATCAAGGCACTTCACACCCACTATCTGCCTCCCTGACCGCCCTAAGTGGCAGCTCTCTGCTCCACACAGAGGGCTGTGGTAGCTCGGTGGTCTGTGGTTGTGTCATGAAGGGCATCAAGCCAGTTAGTTCGCTGTGGTGACCCCTGAAGAGGGGAGAAGCCTAAAGAAGAAGAAAATTAATTCAGTTTCTTCACAGCCAGTGATAGCTCCAAAAATGATTCTTTGATTAAGAGACAGAAACCATAACAAAACGCATCACTTTAACCTGCCTTTTTATTTGAAATCTCACGGGACATGATAATATATTTATTATTTTATTCACCTTTATTCAAGCAGGGGGTCACTTTTGCGAGGGAAGTGTGGGCCCGAAGGCAACCTAACATGCATGTTTTTGGACTATAAGAGGAAACCCAATGAGAACATGCAAACCCCACATAGAAAGACCCCAGGTCTGACCCAGGGGATTGAACCCAGGACCTCCATTCTGTGAGACAACAATGCTAACCATTAATCCATCATGCTACCAGTATTCATGTTTGGTCAAGGCTAATGGGATGGGATAAAGTTCATGTTTAGCGAGTTAATGTTTTGGTAAATGATTAATTTTTAAGTGTACAGGAACATCAGCAATCTCTGAACTCCCAAGAATCTTAGCTCGCCAGCAATGCATCACATGTACGCCTACTTATATAATCCACTGTAATATATGGAAAACAGTGGTGACCAAACTGGTGAGGCGTTCAAGTTTAAGGGGTTACATTCTTTATGTATATCTTTACCAGCATAGTGGAGCTGACACTCTGCTCTGCAAGATCAGATATACAATAGTTGAAGCTTTTATTGCATTTTTTATGCAACTTGAGCTTATTTCATTTGTTAATAATAAATGCAACTCTGATAAACTAAGGTAATGCAGTTTAGACAGTGCATACTGATTCCTTAGCTGATGTCTGGCTGTGTGATGCTATATGTTAATGTTAGCTGAGAAAGCGTGTGATCAGATCAACCAGGATGCACGTTGAGAGCGGCGCCGTATCAGACCTGCATTAGTTAACACCCTGAAGCTGTGCTTTTAAAAACAGTTTTTAGGCTGCACGAGATTTAATTAAAAACTTGATGGGTCAGTGTTTGGGAAATGTATCTTTCGCAAAACAATGACATCATCTTCGTCAGTGCAGCCAAAGGCAAACTCAGCGTTTGACTTTGCCTGTCATCACTGTGTTCAGACTTCAAAGCAGCCTGATTAAACAGCTGTTTTGTGTAACTTTATCTTTATTTTGTTAAACGGGGTCATTTCCATAAAACTAGTTGGAGCAGATGTTTGCTGTAATGTGCTTTTAAATTGAAAAAGCAGCAAAGAAGAAGATATTAAGTTGTTTTTATACAAACACAAATTTAACTTGCTTTTTTTAAATGTTATGTTTAAATGGAAGCACTTATAGTTTATGCATGTTAGAAAAAGTGGGAATCATGGACCCAAATGGTAGTTTTTTTTTTGTTGTTTTTTTAAACAACTGCAAGGCTGCAGCTATAAACTTTTAAGCAGAAAGGTCATCTCCTGGCTACAAATAGGCAGTAACATTTTAATGGTTATAACTAGTTCTAGGGCGGAGTAACCTGACAGCCTTTCAGAGAAGTGACGTCTCGCCAGCATTGTTCATTAACATCCTGTAACATGGGAAGTAATTGTGCAGGAAGCAGCTATCTCCATAGAGGTGATGAATAACAGGAGCCAGAACAGAGTCAAATTTTGCACAAAGCACAGACACACGAACTGCACTCCATCTCTTTCTTTATTAAAAACACACTCCACACACACACATGCGCACACAAATAGGAAAACAGTGCACCTATTGTTTCCATTTTGAATATTTTAAGCACATATGAATCAGCATCCTGCCTGGAATTCAGAGTTGAGTTTTAAATATTGCTGAAGATTGGAGTTTCCTCATTGTGTTGTATGTCTGTGTTTGTGTGTGAGAGTGTACAACAGTACCAAATTATCCAAGGGTTTTCTAAACACATTCATACACATAAAATATACAATACTCACAATTCCAAAGCGGTTATGCAAGAAGAACCAAAAGTTTATTTTTCCTCCAAATGTCCTTGTTTTTGTAAAATGATCTAAAGAAATAATTCCTGTGTCATTTGAAACAATAAGCAAACAAATAAGAAATAAAGGAGTAGAACTATTATGTTATATGTGAAAGAAAATATGGAGGCAAAACACACCAGGAATGTTTTCTCAAGGCTTTTGATCTCAAGGAACCAGTAAAACCATCTTTGGGGAAAAATATCAGACTGATGGAAACAGTAAAAATGTTCCTTTCTGTGTCTATATTTTGTGAAGCTTCGTGAAAGAATCTATAATAAATTAATGCTCCCTGCATAAAGTAGTTTTGTGATATTTTAAACGTATTCCATCAATTTTTCTTTTCTTTTATCCCCTTTTCCATATTCTTGGTTGTGTTTTCTGGATCACATAAGGTGTTCAAAATGCATAAAAGTGTTGAAATTATGTTTCAATTCAATTCAGTTTATTTATTCAAGAACGGCAAGGGTGTTATGTTTCAGCAATCAACCAGCTGAGCAGAAATATGTTTTACCAAGTAAAACTAGACTTTTCTTGTGGTGAGCTTGAAGACTTTTTTTTTTTTTTTTTAAACATTGTGCTCTGTTTCTGGAGTCACTTATTTTCTTGTTTCCTAAATCAGTGTACACCATAGAGTTAAATAAGACAACTAGAGAGCACGCTCTGTACCGTCCACTGCTCCCATCTGTGACATCATGGAGGAGCAAAGATGGCAGCCAAAGAGGGCAACAGCTCACAACCCAAAAATCAACTATTTGATCAACAGCAAGCTCAACAGGATCTGTAGCACAAATTGTAATATTTTTTACAATAATTTAATAGAATTGATAATGAATTATTCAACCATCATGTTAAACAGCTTGCTGATATAAAAGAAAAACCTATTGTTTACAAGTAACGATGATCTAAGCTAGATCCAAAGTTAGTCAATACCATACACAACTCAGAAACTATGTAAAAGGTATTGCAGAACAGTATTGGAATGACATGTTTATTATAATTTACTTATTATGTAGTCTGCATTTACAAAATATTCACTGAATACCTGGTAATACTTTGAAGGATGAAACTTGTCTCTGCTGACATTGACTAACCGCCGTAGGTCGAGGACAACCTGTACAATGTTTCAGTAGAGCTATTTACCTAGGCAAATTAATTCTTGATTATTTGTTTTTCTATTGAAAACATTCTTAAGTTGTTGAGGTGGCTTTTGTGCCACCTTCAACAGTTAATTACAAAGGTTAGGATAGTCTTTGTTAAATTATTGTTTTAAACTATATGTATTCATTGTGTTCCTAGGATTATTTATTGTATGCCATGAAGTTTATCCATTCATCCGTTTTATTTACCTGCTTGTTTCTTTTCATGGTTGTGGGGAGTTGGTGCCTCCAAAGGGTGGGGTACACCTTGATCAGGTCACCTGTCCATCACAGTGCTGAACGAGACAAACAACCATCACGTCCACACCAAGTGATAATTTTGAGTTGCCAGTTAATGCACAGGGAGAACATGCACATTTCACACAGAAACTTGCAGTCATGTTGCTGCAAGGCACCAGTGCTAACTGCTGCGCCAAACATCCCTTCCTTAAGTTATTTTGTTTATTTCAATTCATTCATTTTTAACAAAAGTTAAAAAATGTCCCACTATGAATGTTGCAGCGTCCTGAGCTGTTACTGACCGTATGTCTCACACTCATGATTAACACTGAGCTGTAGCACACTGTGACTGTGACTTGTGTTACCCTCTGCCTTCTGTGCCTGCATGTTGTCAAATTACCCTTCTGATTTCAAGAGGTCACGAACGTCTAGATGAAAATGCACTGAAAGCTAAAGAAGGAGAGCTCTTGTATTTTATGTTTTTGCATGCTTTATCTTTATTTAATATTATTTCCAGATACACATTAATTAATATTATTTTAAAATAACATCTGAGCAGAACCGTTTTAGATAAGTTCAGTTTAGAAGGAGAATTGTTCAGACTGGTTTAATAAGAAACACATTATCTTTATTTGTTCACTTTGTAGCATTACTATAGTGAAAAATGACTTCTGTTAAGTTCCTAATTAATTTGGTTTATACTTTTTTGCATGTGGAAAAAAAAATGTGATACGGTACTCTTAAAAACATTATTCTTTTTCAGATAAAACTTATAGAAACCTTCAAATCATAGAACAAGCATGTTGAATATTTAATTAATACTGTATTGACAAAATAATGTCAGAATCCTTGTTTTTGTGATAACTGATTGGAAAAAGATTCAGTCACTGGAATAAAATGCCAGTCATAATCGAACACATACATGTAGCACCAACCGAAGGCCTCACTAAACTGGGTAGAAGATGGTCTGACTCTCCATACTGTTGTTTAGATACCAGCTTTTTAAATCTGTTTCAAATAAAAAAACAAAGGTGGGGAGTAAAAGAGGAGGAAGAAAGAGCCTAGAAAGCTCATGAAGAAATGCAGCAGATGATACTGTGAAGTTTGGTTATGTCAATTCCTTTATGCACCTTTTGGTTTTTAGTCTGTTGGAGAAGTTTGAGCGTTAGTTGATTGGGTCAGGAATGTTTGTAGAGCAGCACCGTCATGGTTAGGGTAGTAGCCGATGCCCAAAGTCCAGACAGATCTGGCTAGACACTGATGGTAAAAAGGTATAACAGATTTATTCACAAATCAAAAACAAAATGCTGACATGGCAGCAAACCTACAACAGAACTCGTGGTGAACGGACACAAGAACAGAGCCAGAACAGACACATGGGGTGCATTCACACCAGCCTTGTTTAGTCCACTTTAATCAAACTCTAGTCTGTTTGTCTAGAGTCCGCTTTTTTGGGGGAGGTGTGAATGCGCAATTGAACTCTGATGTGGACCAAAAAAGCGAACTCTGGTCCGCCTAAATAGCTAGGTCTCGGTTCAGTTGAAGTGAACTCTAGCGCAGTTCAAATGCAGTGTGAATGCAAGCAGACTGGGGACTGCTCCAAAAGCAGGAAGTGGACTACAGCACGGGGAATTCTGGGTAAATACAGGTAGTCCTCAACCTACGAACGGGTTCCGGACCTAAGGACCGTTCGTAGGTCGATTTTGCCGTAGGTCGGAACCGAACGCACATGGCG
>JARVGV010000578.1:16614889-16635732 GCA_031762435.1 Hypsolebias longignatus | reverse complement strand
TATATATATATATATATATATATATAGGTGTATAGGTGTATTGGTATATTAGATGTTACACTTGACCCAAACAATGCCAGTTTTATCACCTACCACCAAAAAGTGAAAGGGAAGTTATATAATGTGTCTGTAAGAAAATATCAAATTTTAATAAGTAAGCTTTAAAAAATAATAATTTGATGTACCTTTATAACTAATAATTTCTGGAGCTAACCCGATTAAATGCGTAGCAAACACATAAATGTCCATAATTTTATAAATTTCACAGATATTTTGGTAAAATTAGGTGTATATTTTACCATATTGAGTATATTTTACCACACATATTCTAAATGGTACACATTGAGTGTCATCTTTGCTTAAAACTTTAGCATCTAGGGTTGTTTTATATACATTCCTTTAAAGAATTAGGTTTTTAGTTTTGTTGTGCTCCTTTATAAAGTAAAGCATCTTTGTAATGTAAAAATGTTACAAATTTCATGAAAAATCATAATTCTCTTTACGTAGCAGATGTTAGTGAAGTCCCACAAACACACTTGTGCAGAGTTTGACAGGTCATCCACTCATCAATTGGCAGCTGTAAACATAGTATGTTTTTGCGCTTAGCTTTATTTTTAGACTTCACCTACACAACATGCACCCATTCCCCTCTCACAGACAGCTGTGACTTTGGTCAGAAGGTATAGGATTGCTTCATTGTAAATTTCCGACAAAACAACCTCAAGGAGTAACGTTTAAAAAAAGGATGCAGCTTGTGCAGCCTTTTTAGAATCAAGGCTTTGATTATACAAATTTTATTGTAGTCTCAATAAATGACTTAATGAAATGGGTATTATCTCTATTGTTCATAAGATACACTGTCGATAAACAATAACTCATTGGGCTCCCACATGTCAACATTCAACTGCTAACAATGTTACAACTCTGCTATTTAAGCCAGTCCTGCTGACTTAAACTGATGGAGACAAAACAACAATTCAAACATTGGTCATATTTTTGTTTGTATAATAAAACCCAAGGGAAAAAGTACTGTTTTCATGACTAACAAGCAGTCACACCTAAATTAAATCAGTTATATTAAAACCAGTTTGAAAGCTGGAAAGAGAATAATTTTGCCTTGAAGTAACTGGGATGTGTCAAAATGCTGAAGGCTATTCAAAACCAAGGCTTATTCTGTTTACAATAGACAATCACACCAAAGACTCAAACAGGGCTGTTTTATGTCTTATTTTTGCAGTTTTGAGTCATTGAAATGTACATTCAGCAGCAATAACAAAACATGTTTTTAATATGTATTTAAATACATGATGCTCAGCAGTATTACTTCATTGCATTAAAGCCAAAACAATGTACAGTATATACACACAGTACTAGACCGAGCAAAGTAATCAGACGTGTTTGTGTCATTATACTTGTGAAAATTTCCCCTGATTTAAAGCAATTTTTGCTTCAGATTATAAATCCTCACCACTTGCATTCAAATGTTTGCCAAATGTCAAGCTAGTCTCCTGAAAGAGTATTCTTCTCCGTTTTTTTAAATAGTTTGTACCTACATTTAAAAGAGGATGTTAACAGTGTTAGTGTTTGTAAATAGCATTTACTCTGGATGCTACTGTAAATGTAAATAGGTGTAAGGCAAAATAGTTTATAATAATCGTGAATATGTTACAGCACTTGTGGGGGACAGTTGAACATCTTCTGTATTTTCTTAGAATCTTATAGCATGTTACAACCGGTGCAGTGAAATGTGATTCATTACAAAAACAATTTGAAGAAAGGCTAGCCAACAAGTTCTCATAAATCACTGTCCTCACCCTCAAGTTTGAAACTCAGATTGGGTCTCACAGAGGAGGAAAACGCCAAACCATGTGTTAACGGCTCAGATTCAGCTGTTTTCCTGTAATACAATAGCTCATTATTTAGACCCTCACTCTCACACACACACAATGGGGCAGCTTCAGACCATCAGATTAGTGGAGATTGACCCCTTCCCCACCCCGAAACAACTTCCCTTTTGCTCTAAACCAATTGAAATGCAAGGTTGGCAGAACGTGTAATGTGAAACCAGTGGTCCTAGTTCAACACTTGGGACCTCGGACACAGCTGTAGGCCAACAGGAACAGCAGCTGTAGTCTTTCACACTCTCATTTGCACTGAATTTCCTCACAGTGTTGCACACTGTTTGTAACCACCATCCGCTGCTCGCTCATTCAGAATTATCTGGGCGAGAAACAGACTCACATCTTGGAGAGCTTTGTGGGATTTCCAATGTGGACTGCTGCTGTGGATTAGTCATTTTGGTGGCTTGCTGTATGTGTGACACATTGTGTTTCCACCAGTCTATCTGAAGTGGACACATTAAGGATTTAGTTGCTTGAAAGCTGTCTTGGTTGCCTGTAGGAGCTGTAAAATATCTGCATCAGCCAAGTGGGTCTTGTTTCGGTGTGGAGGGTGGATGATGCAGTGTGTCTTCTTCCTCTCCCCTCAGCTGAGCGCCGGATCACCCTGTAGCTGCGAGGTCGGCCCTGACGGAACAAAGAAGAAGAAATCCAAGAACCTGTAAGTTCTAAAACCTCCAAAGAAAACCTCTATGCTATGCCTGTTTTCTAATCATTTTCACTGTCATTGTAATCAGATTAAAACAGCATTGGTGAAGGTATGCTGGTGTGGATTCTCAGTCATTCAGGACATGGTAAATGCTAAAGTTAGAAAACAAAAACAACTGGACTTCTATTCTGTGGTTCAGCTACAAAAAAATGTTTGCACTAATCGCTTGAATGTGAGCGAGAGAGAAAGGGAATGACAAAGGAGTGAACAGAAGTGCAATTGATGGATTAAATCATCAAGGCTTCTGTGTTGATTAACTACCGGTAGCTTTTATTCTCGTGCTAATTCAATTGAAAAAACAATCTCACTCCCAGTCAGTTGTTTTAAAACAAGATACTGTCCAAAAAGATGGTGAGTGACTGCAACTCAGTTAGGTTTTGAAGACGTGAAAAAGTTAGCTTGGATGTGATTGGAATAATGGAGAGGCGTTCTAATGATTGTCACAGTTAAACTGGCATCTTAATATTAATTATGTGTTCATTCAGGGTTTTAGCAAAAGTGATCTTCTCTGACACTGCTAATAAAATGGCCAGTATATTCTTAAATCTGTTGTAAATACAGGGCGTCTCAGGTGTGTGGCGTCGTGTGTGTGTGTGTGTCACGTTTTCCAAGGTGAGCACGGTGATGTGTGTGTGTTTTGTGTGACCTTTAGGGGTAGTTAGCCCCCAGTGCTGACAATGGCTCTTGGCTTGAACAACTCAGTGGCCACTGTTCAGAAGCATCTGTGATGTGTGTGTGTGTGTGTGTGTGTGTGTGTGTGTGTGTGTGTGTGTGTGTGTGTGGTGGGGGAAACACTGGTGGGGGCATCTGGGGGTCCTTCCACAGAAAGTTTTGAATAAATAAGATGCCATTTCCTGCCATTTATGGTGTATTTTAACAGGTTTTTATATGTTTACCTACATAAGTATCACTTGATTCAATAACTATTTTTTTTTCTTTTTTCACCATTTTACCCTTTATTTATACAGGTAGTGTCATTGAGCCATGGTAACTCATTTTCAAGAGAGACCTGTTTAGGGAGCAGATGGTGGGCTTTAAGGGCCTTGCTCAGGGGCCCAGATTGGGGTGAATGAGAGTGGAGGCAGGTGTGGGTGTTTTAAAGTTAATGACAAGAAGTAGCCTGACCAACAGCTCTCCTTGTGTGAATAGAGCTCTCATGCTACCTAACCCCGCAGGGAAAGGGGGTGGAGCTCCTGCAGGTAAGGGGCGTTTCACCTCAGGACAAATTTAGATCAGTGATCGGTCAGTTGCTGACAAGCCTGCTGGATTGATTGACAGTAGGCATCAAGGATCTGACTCGTTCAAGAAAATCAGCTTTTACTGGCTTGTTTAGGAGTGTCATCATTTATTCCACTATTATTATAAATTTATTCAACCTTTTGGTGAATGTAAAGTTTGAGATCTAAGCTTCTTTACAAAATCCTAATGATGGTTTCTTAATTTTTCAGAGGTGCTGAGTTCAAAATTAAGGGTGCTTGAAATGCCCGCCCCCCCAAAATGAGGCTAAAATTGTGACTGATGTAATTGATCTTGATGCCTCTGTGATTCCTCAATTGTTCCCTCACTTTAACTTACCTTAAGAGCCAAATAAATTATGGCTCATCCATGGACACGTTCGATTCTGCTTTCCTGTCCAGGATGTATTTTTTTTATTTTATTTTTTATGCTGTTTAGTTAAACAGCAGATTAAGTGATTAAAATTCCCCAGGTTTTCTCCACTAGCAGTCGGGACAATGTTGTCTTTCTGTCAGCGGCTGCAAACAGATTGAACTGCTTTTTATTTGCGTTGATAAATCTGGCAATCAAAGTTTACAGAATTGATTTTAGCGATAAACAGTGTTTTCTATTCATTCTAGAAAATCTAGAAGGCTCGATCTTTTTCTATTTTAGGAGTTTTTGTATTATCCAGTTTAGAGATGGATTTGGGGTGGATTTCACACTCAAATTTACTCAAACAAAAACCATTCTGTTCTTCTACAAAAACATGTCAGAACTAGTTTTTAAAATGCATTTCTTTTAAAGTCTTTTGGCTGTGAGATGGGTCACAGTTCACAAATGAGCAAGGGCAAACTCTTGACTGCATTGGTTTTTCAGATTAGGTTTATCTGAAATGTGAAGCAGCTCTGCAGATTATCAGGTCGTAGCTTGTGTACACATTTTTATCACACAGATGTCTATACTTTCCTCCTTGCATCAGTTCTATAGTTTGAAAATTTTCTTTATGTAAATACCTGATAAGCTTCCCAGGTGTTACGGCAAACAGCTTGACTGAGTTTGTCTTTTATTGTTTGACATGAAACATCTGTGCTGACTCTGATGACAGCTGTATAAAGGAAGAGTTTGCCTTTTGTTGATAAAGTGCCTTTCTGTCTCGCCTCTGTCATCACAAGTCAATATACTGAGTGTGATTCACAAAGCTTTTTGGCCTAGTGGAATCTGTGGATTAGTTTTGTGTCATCACTTTTGTAATTTGGTTTATTGTTCATTAGTTTTTACCTGCTTCCCACCATTTTTCATTAAGCTTGATTGTAAACCAGTAGCAATGGCCTCATCTACTTTTCATATTAAGTCACCTAAATAAACATGCTCTCAACACAGTATCGTTCTGTGTTACTCAGAGGAGTACAAATTCAATAAGCTGGTGCTAAAGATTGAAATCTCTGACCTCCAGCCAAGCATGAAGGAAATGAAATTATTTCCTGCAGATGTAGAAGGCTGATATTTAACATATGGAAAAGACCACGGGAGCCTGTAAATGTAACAAAGTAATATATCTGACATGGCAAAATCATTCTGATCCTTTTATAGATTTGAAGAATATGCTCTTTGACCTTAGGTCCAAATGATTTTTTTTTTTTTTTTTGCTTGATCTGTCTCTTACTGGTGATAACACTATAGATTTCTTCTTATCCCTCCTTTCCGTAATAATTTGCACACTCCATGTTCGTGCACAGATATGAACTGGGTCAGACTTAAAGCTGGAAGTGCACAAGCCGGTAAATTTTTAAATGCTGCAAGTCAGATTTAGTGTCTTTGCTTAGTCTTTTTTGTGTCTAGAAGGAAAATGTATTTGCGATAAGAAGAAATGGGTCAGTAGGGGAGCAAGGAGCACCTTTTGTAAAGTACAATACAAGCTTACTAACAGTGACTCTAAAGGAGAAAGGGTTTGGCATTTTGCCAGAAGAGGCCTGATCTGGAGTAGCTCTACCTTCCAACTTACTGTCTGTAAATGAATTCCCCATCTTGGCGCGAGATACCACAAGACACCATTAGAGGTCTTATAGAGTCCATTCCTTAGTCCGTCACAATCTGTGAAGGACCAACAGCATATTAGGCAAACGTGGTCACAATGGTTTTATCTTGTTTGCAGATATGCATAAATGTACTTTGTTTAATATATCTTCTATTCACTGCTAAAAATGAGTACTTTGTCCTCACACTTGTGCATTAATTGTGTTCTTCTAATTCCTGAATTTGAGCTTCTTTCCCCCGCTTTCAACCCCACTTCCCCCACCTCCCACACACGCATATACATTTTTCTTCCTGTATTTAGTTTGTGGATTCAACACAGCTGTTTTCCTGGGATTGTCTACTTGATCTCTTCCTCTCCCTCCCATTTAGTCTCCCCCTTTTTAGTCAGGCCAGGTGTTTTGGAACAGTTAGCTGTAAAGCTATAAACCTACACCACCTAAAGTAGACAAGAGTAACACAAAATGAAACATGGCTTTGTCAACAGATTACCTACAAACTTAAAGTCAACATCTTTTTCAAACTGATCATATAATGTGTAAATACTGAATGTCATTGTAGTTAGAACTCATCTAAAGTAATCTCATAAAGGCAATACATTTAGACAGATGGAGCGGACCAATAACAAAAACACAGCACTTATGACATCTGTGTGTTTCTCCTTCACACTGGTGATCCATAGACATGTGCAGTGCATGTATACTGAAGGTTTTTACAGTTATATGAACTTTTTGCTGCCAAGGTATATGTAAGGTCCATTTCTGTGATGGGAAAGTTAGCCATGCGTTAAATGTGTTACATTTGACACGGCTGCTCTGACCCAACTCATTGGTGGGCTTTTTTTTTAACCATATAAAGTTACTGACGTGATGAGAACATTTCCTTATGCAAGTTTTATTTGCAGCTTTAAAGTCCTGTTGAACTGAACTTAAGGATTTTGTGCAGAAAGTTGCAGTATACTGTACCTGAAAAAAGTATTTGTATTCATTTCTATGTTGTGCTAGCGCTAGTACACTTTACTTTTTCAATGTTTATCTCCATCAACACTTACTCCTTGTTAACTACTACAGAATGCAAAAGGATCTAATAAAGACTTGTTAAAGCATCTTTGAGCCAGAAGTTAAAGGCCATCACTTTTGCTGCAATGAACAGTAGAACATATCATTACATTAGTCAAGCTTTGCTTAAAGGGCAAACTTTATCCCATCTGAAAAGCTTGCCAGACCCCGCAGAAGGAATCCATCTCCTAAACTCTGCATGTGGATTGGGCAAGCTCAGAGTCCGCCTTCTCCAGACCTTCTGGACTATATAAAGCTCCAGCAGAGCCTCTTAGGGGTTAGAGGAATGTGATTACCAAACAAACCCCCTGGTTCTGACCACTGCCACTCCTGACACATGCTTCCTTGCAGCTGAGTTCATGCCTGCACCCATGTTTTCCATCATGGTTGATTTCTCAGAGAAATACCTGGAAAGGTAAGAAAGCAGCCGTGGATGTGTGTGAATTCTTCATTTGTGTGGAACTATTCTGCGTCCTGCAGAGATTGTTGCTTTTAGGGTGGTATGAGGCTATCTCCTCTACTTGGATTTCATTGGGCAGTCGCAGTGAGGGAGAAGAATCCCTTGTGAGGCTGAGGTGAAAGAACTATTTTGGAGGAAGCAGCTTTAACTTATAACTTGAGGCTGTCCCTTTTTCCCATTTGATATGGCCTGGATTTCTGAAATAGAACCGCTCCTGTGCTCTTCTGTGACTAGAAAGGTGATTTGGCTCAGGAATAGAGCTCTTTTTTTAATCTTGACTAACAGATTGTGAATGTAATGGTGTTATATTTATGAACCAAATTTAGAACAATGTATTTTTCACTGTTCTTCTAGGAATATTGCCAAGAGACTTTCTCTTGATTATAAAGCTCTTTCAGGAATTTTATTTTTATCTTAGACTTATTGCTATTTGTTTCTTTTGAATATATTATTGCTCTGAACTGTTTAGTCTGCGAGGAAAGCGCAGCACACAACCTTTCCATTTGTTATGGATTTTTTTTTTTAGATGGAGCCTAAATTGTTTATTTACTGAGTAAACAGACACTGTGACACTAAACTAGACCAGTTATACTCTCACATGCACAAACACATAAACAGGCTCATGTGTCGGCACAGCATATTTTGTAAGTTGTGTCCCATATGAACTTCGCTAAAACAAAGACAAAGAAATGACCAAATGCTTGAACATTGCCACTCGGGTTGCTTTGCTGTGTACCTCATCTTCCATTACTGTCACAGATAAAGCCTTGTGGATAGATAAAGTGAGATGAAAATAGGCAGTGCTATTGCTTTCTGCATGTATGGTACATTGTGATCTGCATCGTGTCTGTCTTCAGTTCTCCCAATGTGCCACCGGAGCCTTTCCCTGAGAGTGCGGCCTACTTTTTAGAACACCAGGAATAGCCAGAGGCTTGCTATTAGCACAACTAATGTGAGCCGAGCAAAGGGGGAATAAAAAGGATGGGAAGCTACAGATAATTGCAGAGCAAAAGACCTCTTGGTCCTTCGCTCAAGCACTTAAAGTATTTTCTCTGAAGTTAGGACATAAGCAGGCAGGCATGTGTGGACAAGGTACTGACATGCTACAAACGGCTTGCTGAGCAGTGGGGCAGAAATTTCTGGGTTGTTACTTCAGATCAAAGATCATCTTAATTTGATAATCTTTGTCAGAGAATGTGTTAGCCTCTTAACAGATCAACTTAAGTACAGGCAGTTACTGGGTGTATTAAATCAAATGGAGGGTGATGAATGGCTAATGGTATTAGGACTAGTGGGAGGGCGGGCTAGGGAGCTGGAAATATGCATAGAGGTGGCAATAAATGGAGGGTTACTCAGATCAGGAGACGATCTGTTAGCACTTAAAGAGCAGAGGTGCAAAGAACACTTGTTTAGTCAAAGTCAAATTCTGGACAAAATCAAACAAAGAAATCAACAATACTTTATTTTATTTTGTAATGTTACCCTTTGCATCTCTCCTGTGTCTGCTAAGCCCTCAAATATATATCGATGCGTCACCAAGTAAACTTCAAGTTCAGTAGGTAAAAACTTTGCGGTTGTGAGGTTGAAGAAATGACGCAACGGATCAGAGATGCTCAGGAGAGTTTGGACCGTTTCGTTATCGTTATTCGATAAGCATGTGTGGACATGTGGATGTCCTCTGTGTGACACTTATACAATAGAAATAAATGTGTGTTAGTCCACACTAAGATGCAGGGAGCGAAGAAATATTTCACTTAAGTGAAAAATTACTTTCTGAGTTATTTCCCCCCCCAACCAGGTATTGCTGCTATCAGTTTATCCAGCATGCATTGATTAACAGATGCATATGTATTGGTTTGAGGCTTTGAAAACAGGGCTTAAATCCTTTTTTTTAATAACGCTATCTCTTTGTTTGCAGTATCTTGTAGCACCCACACGGTGGCAGGAGAGAAATATTGAATTTCTTTTCGGTCTCTACTGTGACGACATTATTATCACATCTTTCTCACATGAGCTAAGTCTGTTTAAATCCAGCCAAATAATAAAACATCTTCTGTCAACCCAGCAGCATATTTTCCATTCCTTATGAAATACAATTTTCTTGCTTTCACTCACATGCTCTAACTAGACAGTGGCTTCCTTTTAGTTATACAGTTGCCTTAAGTTCAACCTAAAAATAGATTTATCTAATAGGTCCTGTTCCGGTGTCATGTGTCTGTTTAACAGCTTGAGAGTTTTTATATTTGTATTTGTGCCCTTAAAGCTTTAAACGTTATACTATTTTTAGGGGTATGGTATTAGAGAGCCTGTTGTTTCCCTCAACCAGGGGCCTGCCGACATTCAAGCTCAGCAGTCAAGCATCTGGATTTGAGGCTGTTTCAAACAGAGCACTTGTGTTATTTCAGTCAATGGATGAGTCATCCTACAATGTGCGGAGGTTTAAATAAACCTAAAAAAAAAAAATTTTTTTTTCTGTTACCTGGCCCAGAAAAGGGGAAGAAAACAGCTCTCATCTTGCTCTTATTCTATACAGCATATACTTTCATATTTGGTTTCATTAAACGCCTCCATTCTGGTGATTTTGTTGGAAAGAGTTTAACATAAGTATTCAGACCAGCTTAACCTTCTTTACAAACCCAAACACACCCACATTAATCAGTATAGGAAGTCTCAGTCATTCAGTGGTGTAGTCTATGTGATACATGGGCATACAGAATATACTCACTATAAACTTGGTAATTCCAGTAAACACATTTAAAAGTGCCCAATGAACATGTTTTGCTTTGATACTGTTTTATAATTTTTATGTTTTTCATACAAAGCCAACTATTGTACAAAGTTTGTTTAACATTTATTCAAATAAAACAATCAGAGAAAAATTGAAATGTTCAATATGCTCAAGAATCTAAATAAATCAAGGATTGCATTGTACTAACTGGTGTACTTTGGTTTCTAAGCACATTATACCCACTACAAAAATGTAGACTACACCACTGTGCTCATTAGAATATGAAAGTTCTTCAGCAGCTCTTTCAACAGCTTGTTCTTTTGTCTGAACTTGTATACTGGCAGGTTTTTACTGTTTCTGTCTAGCGTAAGTCAGAAATACTTATTATCAGCTGACTGGGTTCTCTGTCTAGTGTGAAACGGCCGTACTTTTATAGAAGCGCAAACAGATAGATGTATACTTTATTGTCTCCAAGGGGAAATGTGTCTTGGACATCATGCGCTAACAAAGCTTCTTCGCCGATTAAATACACTACAACCAATAAATATATAATAAATAAATTACCTCTTCCTTTTATTCCCTGCATGCAGTCGTGCACACAATGCTTTCCAGCACCTGTGACCATCTTCCAAGCACCATCTAGGCAGGCATGTGTTGGCACAGTTGCAGAGGGGTTCTTGGAAATAGTTGAACAGGATCCCTTTCATCACTCATACATCTAAGTACAGTAGGCTATATTTGATAATGCCAGTTTCATTCTCTTGTGTATGTTTGAATGACAAGTGTCTATAACTGGAAGTGCTGTTTCTTAATTTGGGGAGTGCATTGCTCTCCTGGGTGGCTGTGGGTTGGAACAGCTTGCAGTGATTAGGCTCAGCTAGCTCACATCGCTGTGCTGCGTTTTTAGCGGGCCAGTCAATCCACAGTGGAAATCAAAAGCAGGAACTCAGGAAATGGGTGTTGAGTGAGGTTACATCCCAATGAGGAAGCACGTGCTTCAGGTCGGGAAAAGCCAGGACATGTACCATGGGATTATGGGAATGTGCTGATTCCTCTTGGACCCCATGGGCACCAAGCGCTGGTTTCTAGCTGAGTCTTGATGTGGTGCATGTGTAGTATCAGTATCTCTCTGTATGAGGCAGTGAGAGACAGGTAGGACCGGTGAGGCAGGTGGTAAAGAGCTTTTGGATGATGATCCTGGAGCAAACGCTGCAGAGGGGACGTCACTGTGCCCTTTTGCCCCTGCCCTGGGTCAACTTTGTCTCAGCAACTCCTGTGGGCATAAGTAAAATGGTGTGATGAAGTGGAGGAGTGAGGACTGACTCTCTCCTCCTTTGTCACGTTTGCTTAGTCCCTGTCAAGCAACCTGCCAGGGATGTTCTCGAGGAAAGACTGTACAAGATATTAGATTGGCAAGCGAGAGGCTGACAAGAAGCGAGGGAAAGGAGATTTACCTTTTGGAAAACTGTCCTATCGACATAACCCGGCTGAAGACAGCAATGTACACGGCTTTTATCTTTATTTTTTGTGGTGTGACTTCTTACAAAGTGGATTCATCGTAGTGAAGAGCTCAGTTGATTATTCCATGTTTGGATTGTTTCCGTTATGGATTGGGGCTTTGAAATCTCAACGTGCTTCCTTTCAGTGTTTTGTTCCCATCTTCATTTTCTTTATTCTTTCTCGTTTCCGTTTGTATTCCACTAACATTTTCCTCTCTTTCAGGATTCACATTCATTTATAACAACTACCTCATCCCTTTCTTGTCTTTTTTCACTCAGGGCCAAAGACATGAAGAATCGGCTGGCTTTCCTGCGGAGGAGGAATGAGTCCCCAGGAAGTAACTCAGCCGGCAAGTTGGACAAAACCATGAAGTCAGTCAAGTAAGTGGCCACTTCCTGACAGCATGAGCTTGTGGGTGTGAGTGTGAAATGGTTTTGTGGATCTCGCCACAGCTCGTGGTGACCCTGTGGTGGCAAACGGAGAGCTGGGAGTGTCCATGTAGGGTGGAATTCAAAAATTAATTAGAAATAAGTGAGTAGGAAAGACATATCAGAGAAATTAATAAAACAAAAGTACAATTTTTAACCTTTGGCTGAAATGTATTTAGCAAACTGAGCCATATGAGTATGTTTTTTTTTTTTACTACTAAAAAAAAATCTAATAATAAACAATTTGAGCAATATTTTCTTTATGAAATATAACAAAGTAATTAGAAACGTCTACATTCATGCATATACATATAAGTTGAGTGCTTATATTTTATTTAAAATACATCACAACAATAAAAAGTGTAATCTTTATTAAGTTGCATCTTTTGGTGTGAAATTTACTATTTAAATCCAACAATTACAGAAAGTTGTCCAAATTGTCCTGTCTTTTATTATATTTACACAAGTAAAACCGTTTTCCTGCATTTGCATACTGAAGTTTCTCCGAGGTGGATTTCAGAGGGTAAAAAGATTCATTTCACCAGTGAGAGGCAGCATGGGGCAGACAGAGCTGTGTTGTTGGAGGAAGGTCATTAAACCCAAGAACACATCCTGATTGGCTGGTTGAAGCCCCTCCCCCTGCTGCCTTCTATAGGCAAATATAAAAGCCAACCCCCATGACAGTGAAGCAGGCAGACTCATGGCAAACAGTATTGATGCTGTCCTCAAGACACAACTGAATGTGTCAGATTAGAGTGGAGAGAAGCAGCGGACAGGAACCATCTGCTCAGACATTTCCACTCACCTACGTAGCACAGATTTAAGTCCTGCGGATGGGTCACACAATGAGAAACCTGGCTGAAATGGGCTTGTTAAAGAACCGCTCTGCTTTCATCTGCAGGCCCACCCCAGAGGAAGCAATGAAATGGGGGGACTCGCTTGACAAGCTGCTGACACACAAATGTAAGTTTTTGATCTATTTCTTTTTTTTTTTTTCCTCATTTTTCAAGCTCATCTTTCCTTTATATTGCCAAGAAACAGGAGCACAGTGAATGCTTGCAGGCGTAGGAGAGGGCTGTGAACTTGAAAATATACATATACAGATAAAAATACATAGATTGCACACATGCGACTGATGTAATTTGATCGGTTCAATCCTAATGCCCAAATCTTAATGCAGTCCATATTTTAGATGGCAGTGCAACACCAAAATGTGTTGCTATTTTAAGCTTTTACACCCCCCTCCCACCACCACCACCAATTTTTTTTTTTAAAGAAAAACACTAACTCAAAGCCAAGCGCTACATCTGTTATCCATTCAGCTTTGCTGGCCCCTTTATTCACCCTCTTCTCATTTCCTCTCATCCACATCTTACCTCACTCCTGCTTGCCAGAATGAGGTAAGAGATGACAGCCAACATTGGCTCTGTTTATCAGCATAGCTGATTCATGGGAACGGAAAGGTGCAGATGGGATCCGTGGGTGGATGCTGTTCCTGCAATTCATTCCTTTGGATGCCCTTTCCTCAAATCATTAACTGGACAGAAACGTAAAAGACCGAGCTGCTGAAGTTATTTTGGCTTCCCTGAACACAAAATAGACATTTCTGTATTTGCTTTTGGCGCTACTGCAACAAACGTTAGGCTGAAAATTAAGGAATTATAGTTACTGGGTGTGATATCACTTAGACGCTGTTTTGGATTTTGATCAATTCTGCCACGTTAAATTTTTTTCACTCCCCATTTTATTACAGCCACATGACTCAAAAGCAGTCAGTCACATTTATTATTTTAGACTGAAACACCAAGGATGGCTTCAACTGTGATGTTGCCATGGCTCTCTTCTCTTTGTTTATCCTCCTCCTCTGCTTCTCCTCAGATGGTCTGGCAGCCTTCAGAGCTTTCCTGCGCACAGAGTTCAGCGAAGAGAACCTGGAATTTTGGCTAGCATGCGAGGAATACAAGAAGGTCAAGTCGCAGTCTAAGATGGCTTCAAAAGCCAAGAAAATCTTTGCAGAATACATTGCTATACAGTCTTGTAAAGAGGTGAGTTAGAGTGAGATGCTGTAGATTGAATCATGCCCCATTCTTTTGTTTTAGACCACTCTCACCTGATTTATCATTTCCTCCTGCAGGTGAATCTGGATTCATACACTAGAGACCACACTAAGGACAACCTGCAGAATGTGACACGCTCCTGCTTTGACTTAGCGCAGAGGCGGATATACGGGCTGATGGAAAAGGACTCTTACCCCCGCTTCCTTCGCTCTGAACTCTACTTGGACTTAATCAACCAAAAAAAGTCCAGCGCCACGTCCACTTCATCTTCATCTTAAGACACGAAGAAGAACACGAGGAGCAAAGAACAATGATGACAGAAACTAAAGGGCAGACTTGAAAACAAAACAAAAAACCAAACAAACAAAAACGAAGTTTGTTGGATGTGAGCATTGCGGTTGGCCTTTTTTATTTTGTGTGTGTATGTGTCATCCTGTTCATTCTGACTGTTACACGTTCATGATGTGAAGACACAGCAAAACTATGGGAATGCAAAGGACCAGGTGGATGGATGAATGGGTAAATGTTACTAAAAATACAAAAGCCTGTATACAGAGGCTGGACGCTTGTCTGATCACTGTTTTGTCTTTATATGTGTTAAAGTCAACTGGTTTTATCCAGTTGTACTGGAGAAAAGAAGGGGTTGCACCAAAAAACCCTGCAGACATAAAGACAGTCCGGTACTGTTTTGTCACTTTTCCCCTTTATTTCTTTTGAGACTCCCACTCTAAATCTCCTCCTTTGCTCCATCATGTCGTCCTCTGTGAAATGACTTCAAAGCTGTTGGTACGACTCAAAGTCCTTTTCCTCGTCTTTCCATCAGACTCCAAAGCTTTGGTGTTGAAAGGGAAAAAAAAAACAAAAAAGTGTTTGATAAAAAGCATTGTGGCTCTGTCTCTACATGCATCTGTTAAGCTATCCAACCACACAACACTTCTTTAAATGGTTTTCATCCTTTTTTTTTTAAAAGAAATTCAAGACTGGATAGTTTCAGTAACAACAGAGACAGATGAGCAATGAATTTAAAGATGTTTGACTAACGGATGGCCTGGAGATGTGCTGCAACACAAATGTGCATACCTCTCCCATCCAAAGACATTAAAAGTCAAGTCTCAGCACAGACACGGAAAAGAGAAAGACGACTTGCTTCCTGCCTCCAAAGACTGTTTACTGAAAGGAATGAAAAAACAGGAAGAAAACATCTCCTATAACATAGTAGCGTATTCTGGACTAATGAAGCATTCTCAGGACAATGCTCTAACAGGCTGCAGCTTGGTAAACCTTGTTTTCTACTCACAGCTTTTTCTTTTACATATTTAAGGGTTTAAACCCATACTCCCATATTTCACACACAAAAGTTGTTCGTATGATAGTGAGAGGGGGAAAAAATGTACCGTATGTACAAATTGTGTCTATTTATTTAGATTAATTTGCTGGATGCTTCTAAAGACACCCTGACGTCCTCTAAAGCACTCACTCGCCCTGAAGCTTTTACTTTCCACTTAAACACCAAACAAGTCAATGCTGTCCTGATTTAAGTGCAATATATATTTTTTTTTCATATTTTATTTTATTATCATGTTTGGTTTGTTTGTTTATTTGCGAAAAAGTTACATTTTTAACATGGAAGACGAAACAGCTTGAGCTCTGCATTATCTTTATTGTTAAGAGAAGAATACTTAGAGCTATAAGGTTGACTTACAATGTAAACATTCAAGAATCACAAGTAGTTTAATGAATTTTAAGCAAGTGAATTTAACTGTGTAAACCCCTAGCAGCAGGCAGCTGGGGAAAGAATCGTTGTAAATATAATTCTTTAAGAAAACTATGTGACAACACATTAAAAAAATAAACAAAAATAAAAACCAATAGGTCTCTGCTGTTAATGAATGTGGGACCCAGATGTATTTATGTAAATATAAGAGACTCAAAAATATAAGATGACGTCTATTGTTTTAAAAAGTAGGTAAGAGCAGGTGCTGCTCTTCTCCCTGGTCATACACAGCTTGTAAGGAGTTTTCCAAAATGCATTTTGTCATTTCCACTGTTTACAATTCAAAATGCATCTCCTATGATAGCAAGTGAAAACAGTAGACTACATTTGGTGTCATTGCTAATGAGAAATAAACCAACCAAATGATAAAGTACTGTGTCTGGTGTCTAGATTAATTTCGCTTTACTTTTACGAAGACAATATTTGCATGTTAAATATGCAGTGAATTTTTTTAGCTAGAGGTGACTTGGATAAACATTTGTCAAATAAAGGAAATGTTTTCTTAACTGTGCACAAATTTGAGCCACAGTACTGATAAGGGAGACAACAAAAGTCACTCTTGCACAACAGCAGCCATAAATGTATTATGACAGCTACAGAAAACAATTTAAAAAATTGCAACAGGCCAGAAATCACTTTTATTTCTAGGTACATTTGTATTTTATTTTATATAATTTATGTTTAAACAGTTTTTTGTAAAATCAGGTATACTGTACTTTTCTTCCCAAGCATGTTCCAGTTTCAAAATACACCAGTCATTAGAGAAAACACATGGTCAAATGGGTCTGGCGCTAAGAGATCTGCTGGAAGGAGTGACGATATCCATCCATCATCTTCTTTACCTACTTCTTTTTCTTTCGGGTCGCAGGGGGGTCACTGGTGCCCATCTCCAGCTATCACTGTACGAGAGGCGGGGGATACCCTGGACAGGTCGCAGTCCATCACAGGGCCACATAGAGGCAAACAACCATTCATCCTCACTCAAACTTGGGGAGAATTTAGAGTTACCAGTCGATCTAACGTGCATGTTTTTGATCTGTGGGAGGAAACTGAAATACCTGGAGAAAAGCCACACGTGCACAGAGAGAACATGCAAACTCCACCCAGAAAAACAGGATTTGAACTGGCGACCTTCTCACTGAGAGGCAACAGCTCTACCTGCTGTTGGTGAGACATGACTAAGTATGTTTGAATTAAGTACAGTATATCACCTTAACACAGACCTGATGAAGGTATTAACATCTGGATCTAAACAATAGATAATAGCTGCAACCAAATCACTTTACATGCATTTTGTGTTTATTTATAGACTGTGCTGCCTAAAATTGCATACATAAATTGAAAGCAGAATTTAACAAATATTTGACGTCTCATGCTGTACTGAACAAAAATATAAACGCAACACTTTTGTTTTTTGCTCTAATTTTTCACGAGCTGAACTCAAAGATCTAAGAATTTTTACATGTACAAAATAGACACTTTTCACTCAAATTTTGTTCACAAATTTGTGTAAATCTGTGTTAGTGAGACTTCGTAGATGTGCATCAAGATGCTGATTAGACAGCATGTTTACTGCACAGGTGTGCCTTAGGCTGACCACAATAAAAGGCCACTCTAAAACGTGCAATTTTATCACAAGCACAATGCCGCCGATGTCACAAGATAAACAGTGTTAATTTATTATTTTTGTATATGAATGTTTCTGTTCAGTGCCCTGAGACGACTTCTGTTATGACTTGGCGCTACATAAATAAACTGAATTGGATCAAATTGACATTTGCCAACCTCCCGCCACGGTTCCCAGCATCATTTGGTTTATAAATTAGGCCCTGTTATAACAAATAACAAGAAATAATTTTAAAAGTACAGCTGTATAATTATACAGTATATGGGCACATTAATTTGTCTTTGGCCTTGTTTTGTGGTATTTACCATATAGTTTGTTATTATAGATCTTTTAACAGATAACTATATAGAGTGGCAGCATAGTGGTGCAACTGGTAGAGCTGCTGCCTCTTAGCAAGCAGGTCCCCAGTTCAAATCCTGGTCCGGGGGCCTTTCTGGGTGGAGTTTGCATGTTCTTTCTGTGCATGTGCGTTTTCTCCAGGTACTCCAGTTTCCTCCCACAGACCAAAAACATGTATGTTAGACTGATTGGTAACTCTAAATTCTCCCCAGGTTTGAGTGAGAGAGTGAATGTTTTTTTGTCTCTATGTGTCCCTGTGATGGACTTGCAACCTGTCCAGGGTGTACCCCACCCCTCGCACAGTGATTACTGGACATGGGCATCGGCGACCCCCGTGACCCTAAAGGGAAGAAGTGGGTAAAAGATAATGGTTATATAATAAAATACTTAAATCAACATACCTTTTGCCTCTTTGGAGGGGCTGCAAGTACAAAAAAAAAAAATGTTTACTGCGACTCAGCAAAATTACTGCCATACCTGAGCAAACAAAATGACACCACTCCTTAAACAGGAAATGCAGGTACAAAATAAAGGCTTGCAGATCAAACAGGATGTCAACGACATCACAGCAGAAAATTCAAAATAAAATACATTCTAACCTGTTGTAATATACTTGTGGTTATTTACACTCCCGCCAAATTATGAGTGTTTGTTTACAACAGAACAATAACAAATAATTTTCAACAAGAAATAACCATTTAACCATTAGCTTATGGACATTCTAGAGTAGAACACCTAGTAGAGTGTTGACCTTTATTATTCAGTCTCGTCTCCTAAGGAGATGTTTACTCTTCTTACGAGTCCATCCTTGCCAATAACGATCTCTAGGACTTTAGCAAGTCTACATTCACTTCTGTGTAGAAGTTCATCAATGTCGAGCTCGTCACCTACTTCAGGTTCATCCCTGCTGAGTGCCTGCATTGCCTGGTAATAATGTTCTTTAGATACTTGCGTTTCCACCTGCACCAGAACTGCTCAGCCAGAAACTTCACACGACGCCATCTCTTGGCTCCATAGAGATCCTTCTTGTCTAGGTTGACAAAATCATGTTGCAAGCTCTCCCACCTTGGCCTCAATACTTTGAGCAGGGGGTCATCCCAGTTAATACAGTACCTTGGTGTTTTAGTTTGTCATGACAGTGAGATATCATGAGTTTGGTCACATGTTCCTTTGGGATGACAATATAGACTGACTGTAACATTATTTTTCACAACACTGGACAAACATGAACGTAAATGATGATGTAATTCTTCATGATGTTGGGGAAAGATGTCCATATCACTCTTCAAATGCAAACACGGCAGTCTCAGCAGTTATCTATGATACTTTTCACTTGACAAATACTACTGAGTAGTCACATTTTTAAAAAAATATGTAGAGCAAATACTGATTTTGGTGCTCCAAATATCATATTTAGCTGCTGCCCCACCCTCTGTATAATTTGGCTTATACAAAAATGCTCTCATTTTCCTTATAATAATGACACTGTTTTTAAATTTGCGATCATTCAAACAAGGTTGGTTTGGGTCGGTATCCTCATGCGAGCCACTGTACCACTGTTGTGTTTGTTTCAGATCTGATACAATGGAGCTGGAGTCCCAGCTGACATGTGAAAAGATGTACCCAAAATGTACACAATTTCATGTACCAATCTAATTGTATGACCGAGAAATTACAGACAAATTAAAAGACCCATGTCAAGCAAAAGAGCTAAGTTATAAAAGTATTTAATGCAACATTAATTTAAACAGATAAAAAAAAATGTCTCTGTACTGAAGTTGTTGTGGATAGAGGAAATAGGTCTGGAAATCTGGAAGTGTCCTTCCAAGTAGTTACAATCTTGACTTTCCAATGAGAATTAGTCCATGATTTTCCAAACCGATTGTTCTGACCATCATCTGCTGTTGGTAAGATACTGATAACTGATTATTACTCCACACAACCTCAATTCAAGAAAAAAATCAAACGATTCTTTGAAAATTTTGTGCACTAGCATGAACAAAAAAAAAAAGATAACATTAGGAAGCAGCAGCTATAAGAAATGAACTTCCTCCTTTATAAAATAAAGATAAAACTCAACTATTTTGTAGACAAGATTTAATTTTAATACAGTATTAGCCCATAAAAAGTGCAAACAAATAAATAAAAAAAAATTATGTTTATCAGCTCTTTTTTATGGATTTAACTCTCAATATTAATGTTTTAGATAACAGACAAGTTCATGTTGTATGAAATGTAATTGCACTAAAATAGTTTAAATTTAGTTTTACTCCAAAGTAAATGTTTTTAGCTTGTTTGACTATACAGTAGTTGTCAAAAATCTCGTATCCAGATGTACTTGGAAACAGCGGCCAAAACCAGTAAACACCAGAACAAGTTGTTTAATGAGTGTTTGCTGAGGTTCAAAACAAATTTAGAAAGGGTTGAATTTGATACAAGGACACAGACGATCGGACGTGTCCTGAATCTCACTCTGTTGTTATTCAAGAGCGTGTGGAATGTGACACGGGGGTCAAGTGCTGGCAGGGTTGTTGGAGTAAGATGAGAGAAAACAGTTGGAGGTTTGTAAGTGTATATGTGTGTAAGTGTATGTGTGTGTTTAGGGGGTCGGTCGGCCTAAAATGCTACTGGGCAGAGTAGCAACAGCTCCTAATCTTCTTTACCAGCTGCCATCTGTTTTGACAGACACACATTCTTTTTTCCAAAAGGGTTTCCTCTGTTTCGCTCCACACTTTGCTGCTTCTTTGTCTGCTCGGCCCACGCTCGTGTTTTGTTGTGCTCATATTTTATGCCTTACAATAGTCCCAGCCTTGAGCCAAACTACTTTGCTAAATCTTTTTGTTCAAGCTTCCTTCCTTTGAGTCATTTGTGGAAATCGTATGGTGTCTGCCATTGTTTTTAAACTCGTGCTTCCTCCCCAAATCTCTTAGGTTCGATAGTTTCAGATGCGCCTGTGAAGGTTTCCTTCCCTTTTGACAGATATTGAATGATATTCAAACACTATTACATGAAAAAA
>JARVGV010000578.1:16505887-16523097 GCA_031762435.1 Hypsolebias longignatus | reverse complement strand
TTTTACATTTGCCCCCCCCCCCCCCCAACTCCAATTTATGTATGTCGATGGTTGAGTTGAAAACAGTGACCTCTAGTGGCCCCATGACTACTTTTTACATCTTATACAACTGTGCTGTTAAAGTGCATACGTTCTTTAATGTTTCGTTTTTAAAACAGGTCAGTAATAATTTAAAATACCAATATATGAAAATGACTCATTACATTTAAAAGTATTTTTTTTTTATTTTTATTTGTGTGAACAGAAGGATGCGTGCTCGTAAATTGTGTGCTTTTTCTATAAGGCTGCAGTGCAGTTATGTTTTATTTATTTCCTCTTTCATCAAAAGGCAACCTGACACTTTTAAAAATATATATATATACTTATTTTTAATACCCAAAACTCCCCTTACCTCATAATTAAGAGTTTATAAAAGTTGTGTTTTCTAGTTTTTAAGTCTGAATAACTCAGTGTCCCAATCATTTTTTTTTTAAACTCAAATATTTCTCCATTGTTTGTCTCAAAGATGCTTTGCAGCGTCACAATAACCAAGTTCAAAACTGCCACCTGACCCCTCACAGTGATCAGAATTAGAACAGGAAATGTTTGTTCGTCTTTAAGGCTGACGGTGCAGCTGTTGTATTCAAAGTGAATGTAAACTGTACAATAAAGGAAAGGGCATCTGCATGAACTAATAGCATCAGTGTAAAGCAAAAATATATCAGACTATGGTCTCTGTGAAGTAAAGAATCTGTTTAGCTCGCATAAGTTCAGATGTTTTCGCTTATTTTCAAAAAACAAATATTTGTCAGTGTCTTTAGGAGTGGCAATAAAAGCATAAAACACTTAAATTTACATAAAAAATTCAGAAGCTCTGCATTGCAAGTTGTTTCTCAGCTTCTTAGCATTTTTAATAGACTGTAGGCCTTCTTACCTCTAAGCTTACTGTTTAATAAATGCTTTCTCTTCTTTATGGCTCCTTAGAGTATCTTCATTTTTATATATATTTTGGTAAAAAAAGAAAATGATTATAAAGTATGTTTAAATTAAAACTTTCAACAACAAATCCAATGTTTTACCTCAGCGCTCAGTTACTCAGAAGGCAGTATTGTTCTTTACTGATTGGGAATCCGTTTGTTGTCCGAAATGTAGTTTTAGTCAAAGAAATGGTCAAAATACTGTACATGGGTTTTGTTTTCAACAAATATCCTCAGTTATACTAATAAAGGGACTTTTACTGTTTTCTGTCAGTTATTAATAGGATATGCTCTGGGACAAATGCCATTGTTGACATAAAAACGTCAACTTAATTTTCTTAGAAATAGCATTTTTCTGTTTTATCAAATAAGTATATCTAAAATATGCATGCTTTTAATAAGATTAATGATATATAATGTTAAAAACCAGTGTTTCTCATCTGATGGAAATGAATCATATTGACTCTGAGGTGATAAGACCCTCAGAAAGAGTCACATGACTGAAATTTTACCTTTCGAGGTGGAAGTAGCTGTTCTGTTTATTGGATGGTGTTCATGCCTGGACATCCATCTTTGGAGGATGTAAATATGGGAGTACTGCTGTTTTTACGCCACAAGGGGGCACCTTCATTCAAGAGATAAAAGTAGGGAGCACCAATGACATTACCTCTTTTTTCTACAGTAGCATTTCAAAACGTTTTGATATAATAGAATAAAACTCAACTTAGATACTAATACTAGGAAACTGAATTCAGCTGTACGTTTTTATTTTGTTTTAGGGTTTTAACTTATTCAGATAGTAAAAGTTCAGTTGTAAAGTGTGGTTTATGAATGCGAACATGGAGATCTGTTTATCTAATCTATTAATTCAGGTTATGAACTCGGTGTTGCTTTCATCCTATTTTACAGGCATTTCTTCCTTTTTATACTCTGCTGAAATGCAAAAAATAATATTGCGTTCTGTTTATTTAGTCTTTTTAATCGCACTTTGGCAGCAGTTTCCTGTGTAGATCCAGATCTCAGTTGTCTTATTAGTAAACCTAATTTATACTTTTGTAGCAACACTATTTTTATATAATGGAAAAGAAAAGGTTCTGATTTTTGTTTCCTTTTTTTGTTTTTACGTTATTTTCCTGTGACATATATGACAGCGCTGTTCAATGTTTCTTGAATACATTACCCACTGTAGTATGTTATGTGTGAATAAACTTAAAATCTGTGTCAAACTGGTGTGTCCACTTTGAGTTTATTCAGTACATTAGAGCAGGTTTTAATTCAATGAAGTTGTCGTCATAGCTTCTTGCATTTCAGGTAAAAATATGTGTTAAGAAAAAGAATTGATATTGTTAAAGCCTGTCGCTTGTTCTTAATATGAGTTGGAACGTCTACCCAGAAAGAAATGAAGCAGCTTCACAGTTTTTGAGGCTGGCCTCACACGTGCAGAGGGAAAACCAAACAGCCACCGTATGGGGGTGAATATGCACAAGCTGCTTAGAAGTGCATTCAAAGATCACTATGGATAGGGTTGGGGGAGTAGTGGAATTGATTGGGGGAGGGGACAAATTTGCATGTTTGCTTTCTTGCCCCCTCCTCCCATTTCAGTGGGTCCCCAAGGTGTGGGGGTCTGAAGCCCTGCAGAAACACCTGCACTCCCATCCTTTCTGTAACTCCAAACAGGAGAACATAAGGAGCTGCTTACTAAAGACTCATTTGCAGCACATACACCCACATTGACCTCCCCCACCATTTCACTCACTGCCCCACCACCTTCCTTTCCTGTCCTCCACTCTGCTGCCAAAGGTGATGTTTTTCCACAGGCTATTACTCCAGTGACATGCAAAGTTTGTTTTTACTTAAGTACTCAGAAGCTGGCCATTATTCTCAGTCGTTTATAAAAGAAACATGTGGGAAAACACCCACCTATTTGGACAATTACCTCCTTTTTGTTCTGGGTTACAGAGATGTTTCATCAGGTTTTTCAAGGAAGCATAAATGGTTATCTTGGGACTGCTTTGCAGTCCACACCCACACAATACACTCAACATCTTACTTTTCACTGATGCCAGATTCTAAGATTTTCAATTTGGACTAAGTGCATTTGAGCTGTGATAGATGTACTGCAGCAGCAACATCAAAAATGTATAAATGGGGGTATTCCTCTGAACTTTAGATGGCAGTAAAAGACTTGTGGTCATTCAAGAGTGTCATAATAAAGACAATACCATTGAACACAAAAGTGGGGAAATTTGCTTTGCATTATAATGACCAAAGATTTTTTTTTTTCTAAAGACAAAGGTCATTTCAACTGATACATATTTTTAAGATTTTTCTCTTAACAGGTTTTATCTTGGCTTTACAAAGTATGGCACTACAAACTGCTGAATAACACAAAGTTCAGTAGATTTCCTTTTGCCCTTGGCTGTTTCAGAACTACATCCACGTTTCATTTTGGCTCCAATCACCTGGTGCCATGCAGCTCTGTGTTCACCTGTGGCATTGACAGGGTTGCCACCTTCACTCCTGCGCCAACCAGTGACTGTTGCAGCTGTCGTCACTTGTCTGCTCAGTGAGCATCATAGGGACACGTTGGGACAGGAGGAAGGAAGTGTTCTTATCTTCCACCCTTTGTCCTGTATCAAGAACCCAGTGGCACCGGGACTGCGGTTTCTCCCACTCAGCCGGTGCTGACTTTTATTAGCTGTGACATGAATGTACAGAACTGCCAAGCCAAATCCACCTAGTTCCTGTCAGGTGTCGTTACAGCTAACACTCCATGTAGCCCCTGACCTCAAAGACACCAGGTACACCTCTACTTCCGCCTGTCGGCTTCGCTCACTCTGTGAGCTTGCACATACACATGCATACATGTGCACGCACACATCACACACTAGGCTCAATAAATTTATTCACTCTGGAGGTCAAAATATTTATTTGAGGGGGGCTTCTCATGGACCAAACCCAAGTTGTGCTTCAACTCAATTCCATAGAAGACAATTTGAATAAAAAAATATGTACCGGTAATCCGATTTCACTGAACATTATTTAAATTATGATCTTGGGTATTACAACAAGTAAGTAATTAGACTGTATTGTTATCACTTCTAACATACGTAGACTTAACGTTATGTTGCATTTGGTTATTATTTGACATCAATGTTAAAACATCACCAAAGAATAAATTGAATCTAGTTGCAAAATATGATAAATTTTTAATCTATAACTTTTTGGTTTAGCCCATGTTTGTTTGGTTTAACCCATGTATGATTTTCTTCACTAGCTCTCTAATGAGGCGTACGCCATTCCTTCCCGCTCCTTGTTTTCCTCCTGCTTTTTTGCTTTCTGTCTGTGTATTGGAGCAGCTCCTGTTTTTTACACATCTCCCGAAACAGAAACTACTCTTTTGGATCTGACCAACTGGATTTTCGACGTATATTACAAATTATTTTCAATGATGCAACAGGGTCCTGGAGAACCCTCATCTGCTCGGACGAGACTCATGCAGCTGGATAACTCTCTGGAGGGATGTGTCTACCTCTGCTATCAACTGAGGATGCTGATATTGCTGATAATTGGATTTATGACAACAAGTTTTCTGTTTTTGAAATAGTCTGGATCCTGGTTTATCAACATACAAAGAAGATGGCCGCAGCTGATTTGGACCTCGACAGGCTGCTGTCTATGTGAAGGTCTGGTTCGTGCTGGAGGACTCAAAATCAGCTGATTTACAAGCGAAACCGTAAGTTGGAAGTGATTTGAATCGCATGCCACCTGTGGCTTTGGGACTCTTGAGCATGAAAAACTATCTCGAAGAGGCTCGTAAGCACGGGCCAGTGGAATGCACCCTAATCTGGCCATTTCGGACCTTGGAAGTATCAGTACAGACTCAAGGCTGATGGAAAATAGTCTGCCTGAATAAATCAACAATTGTGATTATCTGAATCCCTCCCCAGTTGGCCTCGGAACAGGCCGACTTAACAATTTCTCCTGGGAAATGTGTAAACTAAGGAAAAGCTTTGTCCATCACAACACCCACCCCCATCTGTGGAGTCTTATTAGACCTGTGCCAGCTGACCATCATTTATCAGGACAATGGGCTATCTGTTACTGCTTCATGGACTGCCATGTTGTAAACGCATATGTAACGTGTTCACATGTGCTTTAGCTGGCAGATGTAAAAAAAAAAAAAAATTAAGTCTCGTCCTCTGGACATTCAAAAAACAAAACAAAAAAATTGTAGAAACGTTTCGTCTTTCGTCCGAAAGACTTCTTCAGTCTGAAGAAGTCTTTCAGACTCCCAGCTGGACATGCCTCAAGCACTTTCCTAGCAAGATGCCCAGGGAGCATCCTTACCAGATGGCCAAACCAACTTACCTGGCTCCTCTTGATGTGAAGGAGCAGTGGTTCTACTTTGAGTCACTGCCAGATAACTGAATTTCTCATCCTATCTCTAAGGGAGAGTTCAGCTACCCTGCGGAGGAAACTTATTTTAATCACCTTAATCCGTGATCTCGTTCTTTCTGTCACTACACAGAGTTTGTGGCCATAGGTGAGGGTAGGGTTTAAAGGTCTTGCTCAAGGGCCCAGAGTGGGGCAAATGAGGATGGAGGCAGGTGTGGGTTCTTCACTGATCCCACACACATTTTGATGTGTTCTGTACCCGGAGTTGTACCAGCCATTTTTCAAACACAGGCCCACCTTCTCTAACCTCTGCACCACCACTCCTCAGGGAGGCTAAGAAGAGTGATGCTCCTATAATTGGAGCACACCCTCCGGTCCCCTATTTTGAAGAGGATAACAGCCACCACCCCAGTCTACCAATCCAGTGGCACTGCCTCCAATGTCTATGCAATGTTGCAAAGGCATGTCAACCAGGACAGCCCCACAACATCCAGAGCCTTAAGAAAATAAGATGAGATAGAACAGTATTGATGTTGCAGGAAATTGTTGAAGTCAGGGCAAATCTCATCTAGACCCAGAGCCCTGCTGCCGCAAAACATTTTAACTACCTCGGTGACCTCAGCCACGGTTATAGACAGAATAACCCTGACGTCCCCAGACGCAGCTTCCTCCATGAAAGACATGTTGGTAGGATTGAGAAGGTCTGAGAAGTATCCATTCCACCTTCAGATGACATCACTGGTTGAGGTCAACAGCACCCCACCTTCAATGAACACAGTGTTAGTAAAGCGCTGCTAGTGCTTTCCCTCCTCAGCCGCCAGATGGTTTGTCAGAATCTCCTCGGAGCTGATCAAGAGTCTCTGTCCAAGGCCTCATCAAACTCCTCCCACATCCAAGCTTTTGCCTCAGCAACAACCGCGGCTGGACCCACTTGGCTCTCCGGTACTCCTCCTCAGCTGCCTCTTGAATCCCACCAGCCTGAGCGGACTCCATTGTTAGCTTGATACTCTCCTGGGGTGTGTCCACAACCGAATTCAAGAATGGCCACCGTGACAAACGCCAACAACCTTGTGAAATGAGGAAAAAAATGATTTGTTAATTATTTTTTAAACTTTACATCTGCTTGAAGTTACACATAAATTATGTCAACTACAGGCATAGCTCTTCTTCAAGAACTTTTTCCCAGTTTTCTTACACATTCACAGCATGTTTAACTGTTTGTTCCTTCATATGTTCACATATTGTTGTCTCATTTAACATTCCTGCTCAGTCTAAAGTCTATAAAATGAAAAGGCTCGCTGCTACTCAGCATCTGCACGTCAAATAAAATGCCTCACTTGTGCTAATGAACAACAAATGCTGTGTATAAACCCCTCAGGCTAAAATACAGATGTTTGATAAATGGGAGAAATAGCTTATTTTTCTCTCTCACTCTTTCTCGGACACTAACATCCTAACATGCTTGACAGATGTGAGGCTTATTAACAAACAGAATTCATTATTTTTTTTTTACCTCAAAGGCCGGCCTGGAAAGCAGTCCAAAAAATTCTGTCCCCTGTGCAAATGTTAGTGACCTCTGACCTGATTTGTTTGTTCATTTGTGATTCGCATTACTTCGTGATTGATGAATAACCCGAAACATTCTGATAATCCCGTTAAAAAAAAAACAAAAAAACATGTCAAGCTGAAAGGAATCAACATCTTTGCTTCTTTTCTTTTGTTGCTTGCTGTACAAACTGTTCCTGCTGTTGCTGGTTTCTTTATGTACCTGCTTTAAAATTCCTTTATTGTGTCTCCAGTCATTCAATGAGCCCACCATCTGCTGCACCTTTCAAACTTCTCTGCAAACGCGTCATTACGCAGCGTCCCTGTGGACTGCACTGATGTCTCACTAAAATAAAATGTGTAGCAGTTGAAACTATTTTTTAATCAAGTTATTGAACGTGCACGTTTAAAGATTGTGTTAATTGTCCTACACACAAAGAATAAAACATGTACAGGTACTTTTACTGTTCTAGCTGATGAACTACTTGACAGGTGGTTTACTCAGTTATAAGTTCATGATTGTATTTCAAAAGTTCTTCTGCAATTTCAGATTTACCAAACAAAAATAAAAGGAAAAACCCTGTGCTGTGCATTACTCTATAACTTCACTGATTGATCTAAAATGTTATGATCAAGATACCGGGTCCAATTCTCTTCTTATTGCATGAGTCAATAAAAAGTGATAAGTTTTAATGGAAGAAGTTACTCTCTTAGATGAAGAGGAAAAAGTGTTTGATGCTAAGAGGACAAGAAGATAAGTTTATTTTCCTCATTAACTGATGGCTGTTAGTGTACAAGAACTATATACACAGTCATCTGCTGACGAACAGCCCATACTTAATTATATTTGATAGCTATGCTGGCTTTGATAATTTCCTAAAAAACTATACTGTTGCTTTGAATTCAAACATTGTTTTGAGCTATCTCAGTCATATAATTTTCTTAGATTTATGTCACCCTTGTCACTGGTTAGGAGCAAGTCTTACAGCTTCGGCGGTGAAACACCCTTTTACCGTAATTCCCATACCGTATGCCACTATTTTTTTTCACACGCTTTGAACACAGTGGCTTAAACAATGCTGTGGCTAATTTATGTTGTTGTTGTTGTTGTTGTTTTGATGGGCTTACGAGCTTCATGCCACCCAAACATTTAGCTTCGTCACATCCAGGTGCTCACATAGCTGCCCAATGCACGTCTCTCTTGTGGGGATAGCGATCAATGACTTCCCGGTAGACTGCTGTATTTTTTTTATCAGCTGTTACATGCACTGTTCAGAAAAAAAAAGATATACAGTACCGGGTATATAAAACACCACCATTTATTGTATTTGTGCGTGTTACCTGTACCTATTTAATTAAAATAAATATATATATATACAGTATATATACTGTATTTCTGTGTAAATATCTCATATTACAACATGAAAAACCTGCGGCTTATAGACAAGTTTGGCCTATTTATGTACATTTTTTTATTTTCTTGGGCAGCACGGTGGCACAACTGGTAGAGCTGCTTCCTCTCAGTGAGCAAGTCCCAGTTCAAATCCCGGTCCGGGGGCCTTTCTGGTTGGAGTTTGCATGGTCTCTTTGTGCATGCATGGGTTTTCTCCAGGTACTCCGGTTTCCTCCCACAGTCCAAAAACATGCATGAGACTGATTGGTAACTCTAAATTGTCTCTAGGTGTGAGTGAGAGAGGGAATGGTTGTTTGTCTCGTTTGTCTCTATGTGGCCCTGTGATGGACTTGTGACATGTCCAGAGTGTACTCCACCCCTCGCACAGTGATTGCTGGACATGGGCACCGGCGACCGCGGTGATCCAAAATGGAAGAAGTGGTTACAAGTTAATGCATAGATGGATGGATTTTAATTTTCTTTTTAATTTAGTGGGTGTGGCTTATATTCAGGTGCACTCAATAGTCCAGAAATTACAATAAATGCTTGTAGTCTCTCTCTCCTCCAAGTGTGGCTTTATGTTGTTTTAGGAATGCCAAACCCTCTATTGAAGGAGCATCACTAAAAAAATCAAAATAGCCTGTTCAAATGTGTTTAAAAAGAAGTTATTAGCTGCCTTTGGTGGGCTTTAAACTTTGCATTTTGTTGCTATTTTACATTAACAAGAAGCTGAATTGCATATTGATGCAAAAAATAAGATGTTAAAATAATTTTAAAAAAGTTATCTAAGTTTCATAAAAGTGTTTTGAACCGCAAGCAATAAATCAAAAACTTTATCTGATATTTGCACATAAAAAAGAATCAAGGGAAAGTTATTTACGTTCTATCTGGACAATTTATTGTCTCAGCCCCCACAATGGTGCAAGTCCAAAAAATGGAAACATTCTGTAGGTACATTGTAGCAGCCTGCAGGATTTTAGAGTAAACAGCTTTAGCTTCCTTCTTTGTGATACTATAGCATGATTAAAAAAAAGTTACAAAATCAGAAGTGGGGACAGAGCAGGTCAAATTTTTAATTGTTAAATGGCTGCAGTCCTAAGTCAAGACTATGAAGCAAATAATGTGTTTTCAGAGCTCACACTGCTATTTTCATTATATTATTACTATGTTGTCAAGATTCTGACAAGTTTTACAAAATATATTAAACAGCCCAGTACAGCTCACTTTTACTTGGCTCAGCAAGCCAGTGTCAAGTGAAGTGTTGCTGCAGAGCAGAGGTAAAGAAAGTACATTTTTAATGATTTAGCATTGAGCGCCTTTCGCTCCTGTATTCCGTCATCTCATTTCCATGATTTGTAACTACTTGGTGGCTGGAATTATTCCTCGGGGGAAATAACTCCTTGGCAAAATACACACTGGGCAATTATAATTTGAGAGGATACTGAAAAATGACCCATTTACTAAGCCTGTTTTATGATTAAAGCTAATGGATCATTGGAATTTTCATAAGCCTGCCAATGCTAAAAGACTGCTTGTATCTTGTACTTTGAAAATGTGAAATTCCTAATTGTAGATGAAATTTTGTTTACAAAAGCAGTTTTAAATGATCAGGATATTAATAAATATGTTAGTTCTTCAAACCTAGCCTTAAAGAAATGGTTTAATCTGTCTGAAAATGGCCAGTGTGTGCATGTGTGTGTGCATGTGTGCCTTTTATTGTCATAGGGAACCGATCACCATGCATCCAGAGATCCAAATCTCCCACAAAGTGTCTGGAATCTGGAGCAAACACAGAAGGACCCAAGGGCATTACAGGTGCATCACGATGACGCACGCCACTCATCAATGTCCTCGACAATGTCATTCCAAAGTGTAGGGGAAAAAAAAGAAGCTTCTGGAATCTGTTCAGCGAGGCAGGCGTGTTTACATTCTCCCCATCCTAATTCTTTCTGACATTCTTTTTTCCTCTCCCTCCATTGTTTTGATGCAAGCTGGTATCCCATTGGTGGAGATGAAAAGACAAGTTGATTGATCAGGCTGGGGGGTATTGATCAATCTGAACCTCTGCCATGACCCATGACCTTTCGATTGACAGCAGCCTCTATAATGAGGCCTCAGAAAGGAGACCATGGAATAGTGGGGTTTGGGGAAGGGCATCTGTGGGGGGGAAACAGAAACCCAAGGGAATTGGTTGTGTAGAAACACACATGTGTGCACACGCACAAACACAGCCCAATCAACTTGGCGCCATTGTTACATCGGAATGCCCTCGATAACCCCAATTTGCATAATCGGCTTTTACATTGTTTGGCCCAGACACATTAAGGTGCGGTGTTTTGCATTGACTCCACATCAGCACGTGCCTATTGTTTGCTCATCTCGACGTAGCATTATGCATTGTCGACTTATGCTGCAGCATGCATTTTTCTGCTTACTGACCAGCATTATACTAAACGTGTGGAACTCGGCTCATTGTGCTTTCTTTCTCATCGCCAGTGTTTTCGGCACCGTCCGTGTTGCTTATGTACTCCATGCTGATTGCTTACAATCTACGCAAAACCTTTAAAAGACGCTCTTCACAAAAGCCAACTGCGTTTTATGAACATTGTTGACCGGCTACATTCTAGACATTCTTGCAATTTTTCCATTTGCTATGGTCTTCAAAGGGGCTGCAGCTGTACTTTGAGATGTTATGTTTTGGTTTTAACACGGTGTATCAACCCGCATTTGATAGACGTCAAAAACGTCCAGAGAAATCGCAGTTCAAACAAAGACGAGACGGAACGCTCCATCCCAGAGTGAATACCCAGTTGGTTATGATTAACACACTCATACCAAAACAAATGCAAGCTCACACACGTATTTTTTTTTTTCACAATTTCCAGTTTTGTTTTTTTTTTCCCACAAGTGAACACAACTTAATCAACTGTGATACAAAGACACCCGTTTAGACTTAAAACTGCAATTAAAATGCACTTACAAATATTTTTGGATTTTTGATGCTTTGTGAATATTTGGCAAATGGTTTAGGTTTTTATAGTTCACATCAGTAGAAAGTGACCTGCCAACGAAACACAACCTCAGAGATGTTGTGCAACAAGCCTTGGTTGTATTATTTACTTCAAAACAAGAACTTTATATGAAGCACTGAAGCACACCACTGCCTTAGAGGCATGATGAGTTCACTGATAGGTTCTAATGTAGGACTTGCTTTGAAGGAGTTAATTGATATAGTCATTTTTGCATCAATGTGTAAACACTCACAAATTGGGCCTGAAATACCATATTTAGCCTGAAAACATAAAATGTTTTAACTACAATGTGTATAAACCAGTAGGTTTGATACATCTCACAAGTCCTGGGTCAGGTTGTTACAATTTCTCAATCTTATTAAATGCATCACTTTCAGATGTTGTTTGTTGTTTGTTTGTATGTTGAATTTTTATTTTTATTTGATATCCTTCACTTTTAATTTTTTTATGTCAGTGTCGACAAAAATTGGTTAGAAAATAAGTCAAAGTCCAAAGAACTTTGACAGACCTTCAGAAAGCCCAACCATTGATTAAACTCTCTTCAAAAGATTATGGAGAAATGTGTCTGCTTGTAAATAAAGCATAAAGGTACATGACGTTTAGAACCACACTTTATAACCATCAACTTTTATATTAGATTTTTAATCAGCCTAAATCAGTTTTGACTGCACAGTGAATGTAAAAAAAATAAAATAAAATAAAAAAATATATAAAAAAAAGTCTAAACTGCTCAACAAGCATTTATTTAAATTCTTGCAAAGAAAGGTGAGGTAAAAGCATTGGAACATGGGAATCAGAGCAAATTTAGCTGTGCAATGAAGAATAATAATGCTGCAAAAACGAGGTCTTTGCACTCTTTTCCTTAAAGGTTTCCTTGCATTAAGAAACGTCTTTGGCGACCCTAAAGTAAAACCAAGCTATTTTTTCTTCCAACGGGCCATATCCCATTCACCTTACTAAACATTTTTCAAGTCTTCCTCACCCCAGTGGATTAAAGCAGCTCATGCAAACAGTTCCTAAACTCTTCCAAGAAATAATTTGCTCTCATTCCTTTCTCGGAAACTCTTTGCCATCATTTGGTGCTCAAAAGTGTTGTCAGTTTTGGGCGCTTGATGCCTCAACCTGTTTAATTCCACTGCAGAAACCAGTCTACTGTGTATTTTTATGAACAAGCCTCACTGCAACTGTATTTCAAGTAGGCACCTAATGAGCTTTTTTAACCATCTCCATATGGACGTGCTCGAAAGTCTAGACGAAGGGGCAGTAGTGGTGGTAAGCAATGGTGTGCTGACTCTGCCGTACTCTGCACCTATAACTCTGCCCCACAAACAATAGAGTTAAACCAAGGGAAAGCCTCAGTTGCCATTTGGGACCCATAACGGTTATTGTTTACCACATGGCTCACAACAGCCGCTAGTATCCAGGGTGTGAAGATGACACACTGCTCATGCAAATCTACATATTTCAGCATCATTTAACATTTTCTTTGGAATCCGTTTAAAAGAGTGGGAGTTCTGCTTTGTCAGCTCCTGCTCCCACAGTCAGACTCTTTAGCCACATCTGTGATCCTGCGACTTTCTGAGCATGAGGAGTATAAGAGGCCTCAGAAGACATCCATCCAGCGCTGGAGCATTACCTGCCAAGAGTAGTTTTGTTCTAGACTTCCATTTGTGGTCCAAGCTATTAATAACTTGTGCTTTTTTCCATGCCCCCCAGTGAGTTACCTTTGATGTCCTGTGTTCCTGAAATCTCCTCTGCGGATCTCAAGCTCCTCTGTGCCACATCAGCTGCCTCCACGCCTTCCTACCACTTGCCTTTCACCTGCACCTCTTCCACCTGGAAACATTTGGGTCTACTCTCCCCATGCTTGACCTCAACAACCAATGTAAGAGAGAACTGCAATATAATTATCGCCTTTGTTATCCTCGACTTTCTCTCTGCTCCTCAGGGTTCCAGCACCTCCCCTGGCTTGTTGCTTATATCTCACCTTGTATATAAACACTGTAAACTGATTCTGAGTCTTGCCCTCTGTTCTCATTGGTCCTTATATCTGGGTACAGCCGCAGTCGTCACAGAAAGTCCTTTGTTTGGGGCTTCCTGTTAAACTGTTTCTTTGATTGTTGTTCATTATATACAGGTAGTCCCCGGTTTACGGCCGAGTTCCATTATAACGGCCCGGCCGGATACCGATTTAGACTTGAACCCAAACTGCTCGCACGTGGCGGCCGTAAACGCAGATGTTAGACTTAAATCAAAACTGAAACAAAACGGCGATCGGTAACGTCTTTTTAAACATGTTTTTTCAATGTAAAACAACTTAGAACGGCCATTTTAATGTGTTTTAATGTGTTTCCAAGCAGTTAGCTAACAAAATACCCTAAAAAAAAAACCCCGAAAAAAAACATAAAATGCTGCATAAAAAAGTCTGAGGTGTGATGACGTCACTGGGGGGCGGCGGCCGTGAACGCGAAATGCCTTAAATCAATGACGCCTTAAACCGGGGGCTACCTGTATATGATACAGTATGTTAACTTTGTGAGCTGGAAAACATGAAAAATAAGTGAGGTATTGATTTCCACTTTGGTGTGTGGCTGCACCTAGGCGTAAGAAATCAAAAATTGTGTTGCCAAGCCAGTATACAAGATTGCCAACAACTATACATTTATGTAGACTAGCCACCACAATCATTTGAGTAAACTAATTTTTATATTGCTTAAAAGTATAAGTTCCTCAAATGATGGTCTCAGACATGCAGTGACAGTGACACACTGGTGAGCGTTGGGTTAGGGTTAGCATAGTTTTTTTTTCCTTTTTCTCAATACTGAATCAATTCAGCAGACCAAGTGATACAGTTTCTACAAATTACTGGGGGGGCTGGACATTAATCTGTGGTGGTCAAGGCCACCGTTTGCCACCCCCTGGCTCTGCCATTGCTCCCTCCACTCGACAGGATCTATCACTCGGCGCTGCCTCGGACAAGTAAAAAATTAATTAAAAACCTCCCTCAATTATACACAATGAAACTCCTATCCACTTGAATGTCTTGCATCAAACATATAAAGGTTTCCTCACATTCCTTTTTTAAAATCCAGTCGAGAAAAACACTAATTTAGAAAACTAAAAACATTCACTTTTCAAATCCCTCAGCGAGAGGAGATTTCAGTTGTTTTTGAGCTCTATGCAACAACTCCTCCTCAAAATGACGTACTGGTGTGAAAGAATGTTACAGTGATAACTGCTACACCTCTACTCTTTTACATAACATGGTTTGTTAAGTTTGTTGAGGTTTCTTCAACCGAACAACATTTGTGTTACTATGCAAATATTTGTACGGAGCAAAAATAGACCCTGTATAAGCCGATGGTGCTGCTGAGTGTTACCACTCCCTTGCACTTTAGACAGACTAGTAGCTCTGACAGTGTTGCCAAATGTACAATAAAAATTGTATATAATCATATCCGTATGACAATAAATGTAAACCTTTTCCTTTAGGTCTGTCACTATACAGTTTGTTGTCATATGTCTGCCTTTCTTCTTTGGATTTTTCTTCAAGGTACTGGATTTCTGAGTTTCCAGCAGAGTTCAATCTCAACCCCGAGCTTTCGGAGCAGATGAAAGACTTTAAAGACCTTCTGACCACCGAGGGCAACGAGCGCCAGAGTCAACTCATCGACCTGGACAGCGTGTGAGTGAAATGGCTGCTAAACGCTGCACATGACTGAACACCAGTCCATGTATATGTCATGTTGTCTTATTGCCTGTTGATTGATGATACTGAGCTGCCGAGAACAACAACAAATTATTGAAACGTGACATCAGCGTCACTTATCTCCTAAAGAGGGGCTTATGTGGCAGATTTTCCTCCAGCAAATAGTTTTCTTGAGGCTTACCCTGCACCAAAAGGTAATTTGCAGATGTTTAACAAGTTTGTGGGATCAGTTTTGCAACGACTATAAAGCCAGTCCTCATGAATTTTTTGAAGATGCTGGAAAAAAAGAGCTATAAAGACAAACTTTGTTTTTTTCATCCCTCTCAGGCCATCGTATAAATGGAAACGTCAGGTGACTCAGCGTGTCCCTTCCATGTCCAAAAAAAGGAAAATGTCCCTGCTGTTTGACCACCTCGATTCCTGCGAGCTGGCCGAACATCTGACCTTCTTGGAGTACAAATCGTTCTGCAAGATCCTGGTCAGTATGAGCACAGCCTGCAGTGAAGCAATGTGTCCAGTCTGGTGCTGTTTATATCTCTTGAATACTTTGAATTCTTTAGTGATGACTTGCCACATGTCCACTGTTGTTGCTAAGCAATAGGAATTAAAATCCATTTTCACTGGGTAGTGTTTACTATTTTCTCATGGAAGTGCTATTTTGGATCGCAAAAGCAAGTGTAATGTAAAAAAGTTTTTTTTATTCCTTTTATTTTAGCCATTTTCATCAAGATGTATCAGAATTAGATCACTGTGCTTCTTTTTATCCAAATGTGGACTAAAAATTCTACAACAGAAATATTCTTCAAAGTGTGCAGTTTGCTATGGATTTTGACAACAGTACATTTGAAGGCATAAACCAAATTAGTTAAACAATACAAAACTAATTCACATGCACAACAGAGAAACTTTGGAGAATTGAGAGAAAACCCAATGTTCTTTGGATTGTTGTAGCTCAGATATTTTCCCCAGTAAAAACATTTTTCAAATTATTGAAGAGTATGCTCAATAATCCAGGTAAAAGATCCAACAAAGTTAAGTCAGGTCCTCTGGATGGTTTCTTTTTGTTGAAACGTTTTGTCTTTCATACGAAAGACTTCATCAGTTGGAGGAGCCACAAAGTCAGTGTTGCAAGAAAAAAGAAACCATCCAGATGACCTGACTTAACTTTGTTGATTTTTTGTTTTTTTTTTAACCTGGATTATTGAGCATGAACTTTGATGTTTTGAACCACTTTGGCCATGGCTGTCTCAGATGATTCGGCTGGGGAGAGGGTGGACTACAGAAACCATCTTATCACCATCAAACAGGTTGACCGACTATGTGAAGGTGCTATTTATAAGACTGAGTTTGTTGTGGCTCCTCAGACTGAGGAAGTCTTTTGGATGAAAGACGAAATGTTTTAACAAAAAGAAACCTTCCAGAGGACCTGACTGAACTTTGTTGGATTTTTCAAAGTACTGTATAAATGAAATCACAGAAAGTTGTCTTTACATAACTGAGCTAGCATTTCATGCATTGTATACAACTGTTGTTTAAGTTTTATGATATTTTTAAATTATATGATAAATTGCTTAACTACATTTGAAGATGTTGTATGCCTGAATTTCTGAGTTTTCGTCTTCTTCTTTTGGCTTTTGCCTCTTCAGGTGTCTCCACAGTGAGTCATCCTCCTCCACCTTACTCTGTCATCTGCATCCTCTGTCCTCACTCCACCTCCATGTCATCTCTCTAACTGCATCCATATATCTTCTCTTTGACCTTCCTCTTTGTCTTTTCTTAGCAGATACATTAATTCGAACATCCTACATCTAACATTCTACCAATATACCACACCTCCTCACTCGGCACCCTGACATATGCTTTTCTAAATCCACAAAGATACAATGGAGTTCTTTCTGACCCTCTCTGTACTTCTCCATCAACATCCTCAAAGTAAAGATGGCATCTGTGGTGCTCCTTTCCAGCATGAAACCATACTGCTGCTGGTGAAGATTCTCAGTCATCCAGGACATGATAAAATCAAAAAAAGGACATTCTTTTGAGGACCAGAATGTGCACATTTTGGACCGAGAGCACAGTTGGTTTAAGAGGGGGGTGAAGGAAGCTATTTACATTAAGAGAGAGAGACCTTCTCTTAACAGAGGAGGAGGTGTCAGATTCCAGCTTTCAAAAACTTA
>JARVGV010000578.1:16399083-16411079 GCA_031762435.1 Hypsolebias longignatus | reverse complement strand
TGAGGCCCCCCCCCCCCCCCCCACCCCAGTAGATATTACAACATTTAATGGGAAACTCAACCAAATTGTAATTTAAAATCAAAGCTGGTCACGGATCTTTAACTTTCAGAGTCAGATTTCCAACTTTGGCAGGTGTTCCAGTAGATTATTTGACTTGGAACTAGGAAGTTCTGACTTCTGAACACTACTGGAATGCACCATTATAATGCTTTTTAAGCAGTATCTGGAAGGAAAAAAAAAAGTTTGTCAAGGAAGTTTTGTAACCATAGAAGGGTATACAATCCACACCCAATTAAAGGAACAATTTGTACTGTTTTCTCTGCAACACCTTTTGTTTTTGTTTCAGATGCACAATAAGTAAATTTTTTTTAAAGGTGTATGTTGGGAAGGAGGTCTGGTTTGGGTCACATGAACAAAAACAACCTATTTTTACAGATTTGTGTAACAGATATTATTTGCACTTGTGGGAATATGACACCTGATATGTACCATGGAAGCAGTGGATAACGTTACAAAGGTAGAATGTGAGTGTTTTGTGTGTAATAGTTTTAAACGTGGATATGATAATTCAGAAGTTAAAACTTAAAAAAATTGTATGTAGAATTCTACCTAAAATAAGCAGGTTAACAAGTACTTCTGCTTCAGCCCTAGACTGATCAAGTGGTAATTGAGCTAAGTACATCAAGTACCATCTTCAATTTGCACACACAGACACAAAAGCAAAAGCAGAATCAAATACAACCAACATCACAGTTTCTTGATTTCATGCCCAACTATGCAAAAAAAAAAAAAAAAATCTTACAGATAACATTTTATGACAGTTTCATAAATTCCATTGAGGCTGTCATTTATAAGAGTAAACCCTGAGACAATTTCTATTTAAATTGTAGTACCAGGAACAAAAAGGAATGCTGGAAATGAAAACTTTAGTGTCAGGTGCCCATATGCTTGAAACTGAGCTTTCAGAGATGGAAATCAGATATGCTACATGCCCTTTGGGAGAAGTAACCACACAAGATAACAGAGCTAAAGATCTCAGAATAAATACGTATCAGACCTCATGTGTGTCAGCAAAATCTAGAGTTGTTATGTCACAGAGATGGTTTACAGGTGACACAGATGGGGGTGAGAAAGTCTGCTCTGCTGACTTTTTCCGACTAGATGAATTTAGCCTTCACCAGGTTTTGATGTGACATAGTGCCTTTTTCTAACACTAAAAAAACCTGTCAGTACGCCAACCACCACACATGTATATCACTTTGAATATGAGATGGACTGGAAAAAAAACCCAGCAACTTTTAATCAACAGAAAGCCAGATGATACATTAATCACATGACATTGAGACTGAATCTTTGCAGTCAGCTTAATTTACTTTGCAATATTTTCTTCCATCTATCCTTCAATCTATCCATCCATCCATCTGGGTTGATAGGGCTCACAGGTGCCCATTTCCAGCAGTCACTCTGCGAGAGGTGGGGGACACCCTGGACAGGTCACAAGTCAATTACAAGGACACCTAGAGACAAACGAGACAAACAACCATTCACTCTCTCACTCACACCTAGGGACAATTTAGTCTTTTTGGTCTATGGGAGGAACCCAGAAAAAAAAAAACAAAAAAAAAAACACACATATTCACATAGAGAACATGTAAACTCCACCCAGAAAGGCCCCCAGCCGGTATTTGGTCCAGCAACCTTCTTGCTGAGAGGCAACATTCCAACCAGCTGCACCACTACTACCGGTACTGTCCTTGTAAATATGAATACCAAACCATTAAGGGAAACCATTTGCAGCACCGTTGAAAAGGAACAAAGTCTGTTAAATAAAACTAATTTAATCAGAAAAGAAGCAGCCTTGATTTTGCTGGTCAAGTTTACATTTGGCTTTCTGTTGGTTGGAAGAACATGACAGAGTAGAATGGTGTGGAAGTTGATGGCAAGACCTGAACCAAAGCCACTGTGACTTTTGTCAGAACATAAAGGTTCAGTGTCTTGTCTTTAAAATCAACAGTTAGAGCAGTTAGTCCCACTGTTTTGTCTGCACCACTTGCAATACTGTATTCTCGACCACTCACATGTTGCTGTCCTCCTATGCCCAAACCCTTCTCTTCTTATACTCACCTTGACTTGATATATCAATATTTTGGTCTTTAGACTTGTTGTCTGACAAAGGAAACATTAAAACTAGAATTAGAAACAACTAAACTGATGAGTTTGTGATGCCTGCAACAACTGTGTGAGTATTTTGAGATCATTTATGCCCAATTATTTTTGAACATAATCAAAATTGAAGCAACAAAGCTGCCAGCTCCTATATGTCTCATGAGGATACTGACGTTTCAAGAGATTTTGGAGCATAGTGACAAACTAGTTGCCAGCAGTGACAGCCCATTGAGATACTACTACCTTAAGTTCCCATCAAAATTAATTATTGGGACTAAAATCATATACAGCAGCTTATGAAGAGAAACTTGTGATGCATCATGCTTAATATATTTCCATTGTTTTATTCCCTAAAGAAAGTCCTAGTTCTTCTTTGCTGAGATGGAGGTAGGAATTGCCCATCTTAACAAGTGATGTTGATAAATTGCCTTTTAACTAGTTGTATTTTAGTTCTTCATCTGACCCACTTAGAATTCTTTCTTGCTTCTTTACCTTCACTTTCCCCTCCTCCTCTTTTTTATCCATCTCTCTGTCTCTGATGATTATGTGCCCCCCTCCCCCCCCCTCCCTTTTATCAGCAAAATTACCCTGTCAGGCTGGCTGTGGAATTAGTCATTTTCTATATGACACAACCTCATCTGTGGTGGCGCTGAGATAGAGATCTATTTTTATGTGGTATGAGTGCCCCGGGGACGCTTTGGAGGGTGAGGATCCTATACGTAGTTAGGGGTGAGACCAGGCCACAATCATCGATTATAATGATTTACGGCCTTGCTGAGAGAGGAATAAAAAGGGATGCAGAGAGGGAAAAAAAACGAAAGAGGAATGAAAAGAAAGAGTTTCTGGATGACATCATTGTAACAAAATGTGAGAAAGAAAACATGAAAGTGCAAGAGCTGCAAAAATGTTCACCTTTGGAAAAAAAAAAACAAAAAAAAACATGCAAACCTTATTTTTCCACCACCCTGTTGGATACAAACTTACATACATGCCAGCAATTTGCTGGGCCTACTACTCTCCCAGCTCCCTGTTGTCCTTAAATGCTAAGTTGTTCTTTCGCTCCACCTTCAAACCCTGATCCATATTTTTGCATTGATTTGCTGACAGGACTGAAACAAAAAATACCTTCGTTTGCAGAAATGAAAGAAAAGCATGTCAATTTTGTGAGCTTTTGGGACATGTTGGGTCCAAGAACTGGGCCACCTGAGGTCAGTCAGTCCTTTGCTGTGGATGGCACTTTTGGTCATGGAGACGACTTTATATGTGTAATGAAACACTTACGCAGTAAATAAAACCACTCTTTGACCTGCTGGATTGGACTCACTCCCACACACACACCTAACCCTGTTTTCAGCTGCCTTTCAGCAAGAAAAGCATAGAAGAAAAATAAAACGTCATTTTCTGCAATGTACAGTAATTTGAAAACTTATAGCTTTACTGGGCTGTACAGTATTTCTCACATCTTTGCCTAATGTTGCCCTGACCTAGTAGTAAAGGAAAAAATAAAATAAAATAAATAAAAAACAAGCAAACAAAAAACAAAAAAAAATTGTTGTTATATACCTGGATGACTGAGAAAACAAACTTTGTGTTTTTGAAAAAAACAAAAATGTTTCCACTAAGCACTTTTATTTTTTTCCAGCTAGAAAAGTGTAAAAGAAAATTACAAAAAAATACTCCATGAGTATCAAATAAGTTGTTTTGATGTGTGCAGTCTGGCATATGTAAAATGAAAGTGCAAGAAAAAAAAAAAGAGTAAAGTCCTTGCAAACTGGTTCAGACAGTCTCATAAAGAAGATAAGCTAATATTCCTAAGTAATTGAACATGCAACTGTTGTCTTATTTTACAGAGCATAGTCTGCACAATGGGACTGAAATGGTATCCAGCCCCAGAGTCACTCCATTGCATCAAAGGATGTGAGGTAAGTGCTAAGTACTTTACCTGAGTTGGACATTCTTCAGCGTTTGTGGGGCAATGGTCTCATCAATCACATGGTGCACTAATATACTTTAATTCTTTCACCTTTCTTGACCTGAGATACAAGTACATCAAATGCAGAATATAAAGTTTTATGAGCTGTACTTGGCTAAATGACTGTAGACAGGAAATTAATTGGCAGATACAGCACAAGTAAAGCTAACTAAGCATAGGTGAAGGACTGATCTCTTGTCACAGTATTATTTGCCACAACTTATATTTCCTAACAGGGCTGAGATGTGTAAATATGAACACATCTGTATAATGTGCAGCTGACCTTTAACCAAAGTGATTTAGCAGCTGCGATTCAGCCATTTATTCAGTTAAGATGACTGCATCTATACAACTGTCTTATATGAGACTTGGCCTATCACATAATTTCATAATATGAAATAACTGTTGTATTTCACTGTAAAAAAAAAAAAAAAAAAAAAGTGTATTTCTCCAAATGCAATCGTGCCATTACGCAAAATGTCTTTTGTTCAAAACTGATACATTCAACTACAGCAAAGGGAAGAATGATGTCATTGACATCATCATCCAGTTGGATAACCTGACTGGTAACCCAAGTGATGAGGGCATGGCCAGCACAATAAATCACCTTACAGGAGCATTTTGTGCTGTGAATAGTTTATGGTGTCCTGGGTTTGATTTACGGGTCTGGCCGACTAAGGGCTTAAAAAGCGACGTTGAAGAATGAGGAAAACTTAATGTATCAGATTCATCAGCAAATTCATTCAGCAACTTCAAAAGACCCCAGAATACTCAGGAGGGTTTCAGAAGGAAAAAAAGCTTAAGGTCTTTAACATTTATTGAGAAGGTGGCTTGTTCTTAGTTTCATGTTTTTGCTCCATCGTTTGTCTCTCTTTTTTCTGTCTGCTACAGCACTTTATGGGAGACAACTACTGTGATGCAGTCAACAACAGGGCATTCTGCAGCTACGATGGAGGAGACTGCTGTCAATCCACTGTCAAGACCAAAAAGGTAAGTGATACAAATCTTTTTTTTTTTAAGTACTGTTAATCAAGTTCAATACAGACAGACTGGTGATGTCTTTCTTTAAGATTATTTCAATTTCAATCCATCCAAACGTATCTCCTCAACTTTGTCCCTCTTCTTTATTCTTATGTCTCATTTTTTATGACATAGGCTATTCGAAAAAAAAAAAAAAAAAAAAAAAAAAAAACACAAAAACAAACCCAGGAAATCCTGAAAAAAAAATTGACTTTCCAAATTCTCAAGCGTGGGAATTGTTTTAAATCTTAACCTTCTCTACTGTATAGGTTTTCTCTTTAACACCACAAGTTTAACTTTGGGTATTATTTTTATTTGAATTGGTAAATACTTTCTTTAAAGGCGCAGCAACATTATTTTAATTTTATTTACCCTTTATTTATACAGGTAGTCTCATTGAGCCACAAGAACTCATTTTTAAGAGAGACCTGTTTAGGGAGCAGATGGTTGGGGTTAAGGGCCTTGCTCAGGGGCCCAGGGTGGGCGAATGAGGGTGCAGGCAGGTGTGGGTATTTCACCTTTTCCACCCACATTTTGATGTTGTCGGTACCGGGGCTTGAACGGGCGACTATCCGATCACAGGCCCACCGTCTCTAACCTCTGCGCCACCACTCCCCTAAAATATCCCTCTCTCTCCCAGTTTAAAAAAAAAAAAAGTGTCTGGTTTTGGTCTAACGTCATATGGTTTGTCGGTTTTGTAATGTGAAAAGAAAGTATCCTATAAATCTGTGGACACTTCACTGTGGTTGAATTTGTCACCATTAAAATTTGTGCATCAAATGAGAAATACGATCTTCTTTGGAAGTTAATTCACCCAAAGAAATCCTCGCATCCCAGCTGCTTGCTTGCTGGGATGTGGGATGTGATTCAAAGTGTTTGTTTTAGCTTCTGTTCTGCAACATCTGCTTATCTGGCTCAACGTGTGCCTGTGAAAGTAATTTTACTTATGGCATATCAATCTGTGTCTGGTGGAATAATATGTCCCAATAAGTTTGCTGGTCGTTTTGTGGGGAAGCTTTTCATTTTTTCTTTTGCAAATCAAATATGAAGGACACTCTGTGCATGTAGGGATCTGGGTATACATTCCTACAGTTGGCTTTGGTTTTATTTTAAACATTTAATGCAGTTTTTTAGATGTTTAGCCATGTAATTTAAGAAAGTTTCACATTTTTGTTCATATTTAAAAAAAAAAAAAAAAAAAAACTTTTTTCCTTGCACTTTATTTGCTTTTCGTCGCTGCAAAAAGGAAAACTTCACATCCAGCAAGTTTCAACTACATTTTATTAACTTTTTATTTACAGTGTTAAGCCCACATTATTCCTTATCGGTGCATGTTAGCGGGATCGTATTTTACACAAAACGACACATATATTGTTCCACAACTAAATAATAAGATGCACAGAGAGATGACACAGTGATCCAGCTGTTGTCTCATCTTTGCTCACACATGCTATGTAAAAAATACCTGAAAGAGTTCACCTATTTCTGTTTTTGTTTTATTTTTATAATGTAAAAGAGCAAAACATGCAGAATATTCAACTTGCCGTGCTTCTTGAACGGTGTAATACTATATATACAGTAAATATCATATTGCCTAATGAGATATTAGATGTGAATGCATGGATTTTTAGCACGTCAATAAATGCTAAACATTAAATTAATGCTTCACACAACAGTAGATATAAAACAAGATGAAATCAAATAAGCAAAATCAGCAGATCATTGCTAAATATCCAAACACAAATTGTCATCAATGAATCACAATCAAAAAAGTCTTTTTTTAAAGTCAGATTTCCAATAAAACTATGATGGAGGTCGTAAAACTAACTGATCTGGTTTCCTCAGGCTATTTAGGAGATTGGAGTACACATGTTCTGTCACCTCTCATTTATAGACTTGGCTCTGGAACAAATCAAAGCCCTCTGTCCAAAGATCTCATATACAGATAGGCTCATACAAAACCAAAAGCTCTGATAAAAGGTGAATGGGCACAAAACTTGTTATGGTTCTAATCAGCCAAAAAATAAAAAAAATAAATCTTGGGAGTCTTGTCCAGGAAGCTAAAACAGGTGTTGCACCTTGTTTTTTTTTTTTATGGTTTAAATATACAAAACCCATTTCTTACAAAACAAACAAACAAACAAACAAACAAACAAACAAACAAACAAACAAACAAACAAACAAACAACCCCCCAAATAAATAAATAAATACATAAATAAAACAGAGTGTCAGTACTTGTTTTAATAGTTTATTCATAACTTACAGCAGCATAATGTCAAGGCACAATCATATGAGAAGTAACCTTAGTCTTCCAGCTGTTTTGATCCAGCTGATTGATTTCTTCTCATCCTGATTGGTTGCCACATTTTAGACAGCACTTGACAAGCAGCAGTAGAAGAACAGACACTACTGAACTTTAGCAGATAGGGTTGTTTGAAAGGAAATGTGGCCACGAGTTGAGGCCGGGCTTCGGAGTTTTCAATGCTATATAACCTTTTATCAAAGACAGTCATGGTCTAAACTTCTTTTGATGACATGTTAAGTGAAAAATTTGCTATAAAAACAACAACAAAAAAACAACTTGTAGGATTTTGACATTTGCGTTCATGTCTAGAAAATAATTTAAACCAGACTGAAAGTGAGAAAAAAGCTATTCAAAATGATAATGATCAATATCTCCATATTCTAATGGTACTGTCTATAACTAGCACTTCATTCTTGACACCTGTTTGCCCAGTTCAATGTAGAATTTACATCTTGTTTTAATATTAAAATTACAGCATGTGCCATCTTTTCACTTTATATAAAGACATAAAAACTCATAAGCACCCACACATTTTTTCCTTGTTTTTTTCCATTTTTTAATATTGTGTGTATTGAATAGCACACACACAACTGATCATGTTTTTTATTTTATTTTTTATTTTATTTTTATTTTTAATTTTTTTTTTTTTTTTTTATCTTTGCAACGTTTAAATTCTCCTTGAATACATTACCCTATTAACATTATGTGAAATGAACAACTGGCTTGTGCTTTCACACTTTGTGGTGCCCATAAAAAAACAAAAAAAAAAAAAAAAAAAACAATTAAAAGTAAAAATGGCTTTGAAATAGCAAATCCTGTTATCAGCAGAACTGATCAGAAAGTTTACTGTGTGCAAGAAACACAAAGGTAACACAAACTAATCAATTTTATAAGTAGGACTGATATAGGAACATCTGGAAAGCCAGATGTTAGTTTTTTTTATTAACATATTTTTTTACGAGACACCTCTTGCTTTATGTTCCTTAACTAACAGAGATACATTTTATTTAGATAAACAAATTGAGAGGAACAGCAATGTATATATATATATATATATATATATATATATACATATATATATATTTTAAACTTTAATAGGGCTTTTTCATGTATTTGTTCATTTCTTCTGGGAAAAGCCTGTCCTCATCAGCAACCTTGATGGAGCAACTCATTGCAGGGAAAACAATGTGCATGGCGATAAAATCCCTAAAAACAAATTGAACAAAACCAACAATGAAAAGACAAAATATGACAAAAGGAATCTGAAACTCATTATGACCAATTCCCCTCTTTTTGGGCTAATGAGTCATGAATTTGAAAGGCGACAAAGACAGGCAGTATTTTACTGTTTTGTCAAATGCCGATGTTTTTGTTCAAACCACAAGTAAGGACTTTGTCCCCATTTGTTTAAATCTTCCCCAACACATATGATGATGAAGTGGCCTTTGTCACAGCTGAGAATGTTTGATGTCAACAACAAAACATCTTCACACAGTGTTTTATTGTCTTTAGGCATTGCTTTTGTACAATAAGTTTATTTTTTATAATAGTAGATAGACTATTAGAACATGTCAAGTTTCATAAACATTCATTTTTAGTTTGCAGTAGTTCACTCAGTTTCAGTTGACCTTTGTAAAACATCATGGAGGGAAGGGAATTCTAAACGTGGGCTTAAATTTAAATGATAATCAAGTTCAGTTATTTTCCACAAAATGCCATCATTTTAAAACTGGATTTAAAAAGTACACGTGATTGATCTTGTTGAAATTTAATTTTCTGTTCCCCTTTGGTATTCGTTTAACTATCTACGCACCACAAAGAAAATGATTTTGAATTCAATACAGGAAAAAGTGTTTTCATCAGTAACCCAACCAGCCAAAAGTGGCTGTTTCAGAGGATGACATGAACGTGGAGGCTGAAATTTAAATGGCTGGAAAAAAATGACCTAAACTTAAAAAGAAACAATGGGAAAACTTCATTGCAGCAACGCATGCTGTTTTTTTTTTGGGGGGGGGGGTTCAAAAGGTTTACAAAAATATGTAAATAAGGTGGTTTTGCACGTTCACTTAATAAGTTTTTTAGCAGCATTTGTATGTGTACACAGTTGACTACACATATCTGTGAACATGTTAGCATGTAGACTTTTAACTCTCAGCTGTAACTTAACTTAGAAGCTATGACCCTGTCAATTGTGGCATTTTAATGTTAGAGGAGAAAGTATTGATAATTTTTGTTTTAAATTAAAAATCACAAACCAAAACTTCTTTGTACAAAATGTAAAACATATCTAACCCCTTCTTCTATCTATTTTCGGTATTTACTTCAACATCTTTGTAGTTGTGGATGGGCTTTCTTCAGCACTTTTTGATCAAGAGGTAGGTCACACCCTGGACATCAAAGATCAACATAAGCCCTTTTCCTCTGGGCTCGACTCAGCCTTACTCGGGTCAACTTGGCTTGAGTAAAAAGAAGAGAGCGTACCCATTTGCAGCTGGGTACTTAGGAAGATCTTTCCATTCAAGGGTCCAGGCAAGCCCCACAGAGCCAATGATTTTACATCAGAAAACTGCAGATAACTGATTAAACAAGAAGCCACGTGACAATATGAGTCATGGCAGAGACGGCCCCAAAACCATCATTTTCATCCGTTATCCTCTACAGTCACTCTGACTTGCTGACTTGTTTTTATCTTTTATTTTTCTCCTAACATAAGCCTTCTAAGCTATCTCTAACTCACTTTAAACTTGAGTATGCCAAGCATAGACTGAGCACTAGGCACACCATGATCTCGATATCCTCCATTGTTGAGTGTCATCTAAAAATCATGTCAGAGGAATGTCAAGCAGCATTGCTGTGACAATCTCACCCCCATCAATGCAGCATTAAGTTGTATGGAAAATCACCAGGGCCATAAATTAGGGTGAGGTAGGTTGCACTACACATTAATTAAAAAAAAAAAAAAAAAAAAAAAAAAAAAAACACATAAAGTGAAAATTTAATGTAGAATTGATAATTTACTTATAATACATGTTTGTGGACTGTGGAGTGAAAACCTGGAGAAAACCCACACTTGCACAGGGAAAACTGTTTTTTATATTTATATATTTATAATTTAAGTCCTTTTAGATTTTTTTTTATTTATTTAACTGAATATAGGATTTCTTACTTTCAGCTCATGTTGCAAAATGTCTTAATACAAATAATTTAAAATGAATTCCATAGGTGACTATGTGTCATTATGACAATAAATTAAAATGTTAATTGATGCATTAAAAAATAATACCAAGGGATGCATTGAAAGCTTTGCATGAGATGAGAAAAACATTGCTGACATTTCAGGTCAAACTTGACTTTATATTTTTTATGAAATGCAGTATGAATGCAGTCACATCTTGCATATAAAAAAAGACTTCGGGACATAAATCTATTAATTAGAACCAATGACTGCCTTAACTTTAAATTAGACAATTTGGCAAGATTGTATTGATTTTACCTCAAACTACACATTTAAATTTTCACATTTATTGGTCCAAAGTTTGTTTTCACTACAGCACAGAGAGCTGGAAACTCAACGGGACTGACGGGATCGACTGTGAGAGAAACCAGATGCATCACAAGTTAAAAGTGCCCCCTTGTTACTCTCACTTACTCTCATTCATTTTCTTTTGGTTTTTCAGTCTGCCCACTAATTGCCACTACTAGTTCTCTTCCTACTTTTTGTAGTCTCTCTTTTTGGCAATTAGCAAATGTGCACGCTAACCTTCGGTTGCTATGCACAAGTCTGGTGGCTCAGTGGGAATCTGAGGCAATGTCATGTCCTCATTATGTTGTAACAAAACACACACACACACACACAAAAAAAAAAATAAAAATAAAATAAAATAAACAGTGACCACATCCACACCTTTGTTGTCTCTCGGCCGAAACTACTTGTTACATCAATGTTTTTCTGTCAACACTTGTGTTGAGGTCCAAGAACGAAAGAGAGACAATATCTAACTCTCAGAGCAACATTTTACTAGACAGGTAAACAGACAGTCAAAAAGTAATGACAACTGAACTTTATCTGTGATAGCAATGCTATTTTCATATTTCATGTTTCTCCCATGTTCTTATTTACTAGGAAAATAAATAAAATAAATAAAAAAAATCCAGAAGCAGCATGGAAAAATGATCATGTAGTGAAAGACAACTTAAACGGCAAACAATGAAATGTAACAACAGTGTTTAACAGTTCTTTGAAGTTTGTAGGCATTTAAATGGCTAATGTTGTTGCTTCCCACCTAGGGTCCTGGGTTCAAATCCCAGTTGTAGCCTTTCTGTGTCGTTTGCATAATCTCCCTGAGTGTGTATGGGTTAATAATCCAGTTTCATCCCACAGTACAAAAACATTCTTGTTAATTACCAATTCCAAATTGGCTTTATGGGTGTAAGTTACTGTCTGTGTGACTGCGTCTCTGATTGGGTTGTCTCTGTCATAGACTAGCGCTCTCCAGGGTGTTCTCACTATTTGGGGGATAAGGTATAGGTCT
>JARVGV010000578.1:16310723-16321323 GCA_031762435.1 Hypsolebias longignatus | reverse complement strand
AACTAACTAACTAACTAACTAACTAACTAACTAACTAACTAACTAACTAACTAACTAACTAACTAACTAACTAACTATTTCAAAGATCAAACTTGTTTGTGGCAGAAAAATGCGAGCTATTACGCATATCTTATAAAGACATATCTCTTTTGCTACAGTCTGCTAACGTGCAGTTAGAAATAAAAAGATGCATGTCTAGTAAAAAAAAAAAAAAAAAAAAAGTGAGTCCCCCTAATATTGCATTTGAAGGAAACAACCAATTTGCAGTAACAACTGCCACATTCTTCATGAGAACTGATTTCTCCAAAGTAATTTCAGCGCTTTAATACAAAAAAAAAAATAAAATAAAATAAAATAAAAAAAAAAAAGCACCTTTGCAACAAACAGAGTTAACATGAACTGTAACCTGACACCAATTATTGTAAATTATCACGTAAAAACACACACAAACAAAATAAACCAAAAATGCATTAAGGATTTGAGCCTTGTTTTTTTTTATTGCAGCTATGTACTTGTTTGAATTTGCAAAAATGAGAATATGTGAGTTGAGTTCTGTGTGTACTAGTTCAAGATTAGGAGAAAATAAAGCTGAACCAAATACAATAGATAACATGAGGTTCACGTGCCTTTGGTAGATCATGCTGTGTTGTATAGTGACAGTTTTGCTTTTTTATTGTTATTATTAGTATGAACACACTTAGTAGAAACTACAAAGTAGTTCCACTAAACTAGGGGTCTGCAACCTGTGGCTTGTGTGTTGGCTTCCTACACTGGCTCCATGCAGCTTTGATCTAAATATTCATAAAATTGAATAAAATTTAGACCTGATCACAATCAAGATGAGTAGTTTTAGTAGTTTTCCCCTGTCAGATTTTATTCAAATACAGTCTATGTGATGGAATGATACCAAGAAGGAAAAAAAAAAGATTAATTTGTTTGTCATCTTGATGGCTGTTTCATAAATCTAACTTCCAGCAAAATAGTGTGGTCTTTCTTCAAAATTCGACAGAAAATTATACACTTTTTAACATATCTGACACACGTTAGAGGGGACTAAACAAGATTTGCACACATATCACAAATCTCTATACAATAAGTTAATGAAATAGGGTGTTTGCCATATGAAAAATCACTAGAATAACAAATACGTACCAGGAATAATGGCTTGCTTTGAATAATGAAAAATAATAAATGAATAAATAAATAGATAAAACCTCAATAGAAGTTTAAGTAAATAATGACATGGCTTTCTTAAAGGAAATAATTCCATTCAAATAAATTAAATATCCAACAACATGATCTTATTATCATATTCAATAATCATTTTTAATCTCTACTGCCATCTTATGGTTTAATATTTCAAAATAAGATACTTATAGTAGATAATTTGGTTATACATAAAGGACTCATTGTAGCTTCATTGTGTGATTTGTATTTCAAGTTTCAAGAATGCTTCGCATCTGAACAAGTTTAATTTAATAACAGAATGGGCAGAGCTGGATCTTTTGATTGTAAAGGTTTTACACTAGACTGCTGTGCGGATAAAGATTAAACCTTTTTGTTCTCAAAAGAGAACTTATCCTTTTACATATTCCTGGTTTACTAAAACTTTATTATTTCTAAAGTGATGCTGCATAAACACACTTTAGAAGACCTATACTGACATCTAGTGGTCTTTTTCTGTAACTATTGGCTGTGTTGATAAATATTTCCCCAGTGTAATGAATTCATCTTTTAAACGTGATGAATCCCACTTGATGAAAATACTGGTCCTAAAAGCCTCAGTAAAATGTGTGGAACTAGAAGTGGATTTAACTGTTATGTAAATTTAAAGACACTTAAAATGCATTCAAAGATAAAAATCCACATTAAATATTTGGCAAAACTGTTTGCATTCAGACATGATTTCAGTAATACTAAAACCGGACACATAAAGGCATCATTTTAACTCCCATAATAAAATACAGTAGTTTAAATAAGAACAACTGATCATTTAGTGTTTTACAGTACAGGATATGCAGAAAAAAAATTGTAACAATAGCTTCTGACAGTTTTCTCAGCTTTTCTACACATAAAATCAAGAAAGACATCATGCAGATTAACACATCTCCCTCATTGATACAATGGAAAAAAAAAAGTTTATTTTATCTGGATTCCCATTAATGCAGACATAGAAGGTAATGTGGAAAAGTGTGCTTTACTTACTCAATCACTGAAACAACTGATGTAAAAGTCAAAATTCTGGTATGTAAAAATAAGTAATTATTAAGACAGAACAAGTTAAACTGGATAACTTAGACTGGGTTATACTGCAATTAGCAAATAACCATTAGACATGTATACCAGACTGTAAACATCTTGAAAGAAACTACTAATACGTTCCTTATTTGAAAACGATCGTTCTGAATATTATTATTATTATTATTATTATTTACTAATGAAGAATTAAAAAAAAAAAATCTACCACATAATATGCTGGTGAAGATTGTCAGATAATGTACAATAGGTGGCGGTAATAAAACTTTTGGCTAGTTATCAACACTAATTACATCCACCGAAGAAGAACACAACGTAACATTACGTCTCTACGTAAACTCACGGCTCTGCGTAGAAATCATAAACACTGCAGTTTACCATCAGCAGCTCTAGCTGAAAGACCGTATTCTCGTCCTGCAAATAGGAAAGGTAAGATTAAAGAGCAGAAATACTAACAGAACATTATGACATGCTGCTTATGGAAGATTTATGTCACGACCTTCCTCATTCGCACTATCGCGTTACGTTTAGGACACTCGCGCTTTCTCTGTTAACAATTGTTGTCACGTGGAGGCCTTTATTTATTTGTCCTTTAGAAATCAGGACGGCAATGTCAGCCAGTTCTTAAAACGGCAATATAGCATGGTGGTGAAGTTAATCTAAATAATGCTTGCTTGCATGACATTGAGTGCCTGTTAGCTCACTCAGCTTAGCTTGTTAGCATTCATCTGCTCGGCTGCTTCATTGCAGACCTAACAGCATGTATCATTTTCTGTTTTTGCACCATATTCTTTGCTTTGACATTCATCAACACAGGACCATGCAGTGCTCATACCTACTCTCTGGAACTAAACAGCAAATATAAATCTTCTAACACTGTAGCTGTGTTAAATTTCTAAAGATAGCTTTCTTTAATTATGTTCAATAAGAACATTTTTATTTTTAGCTGTATTAATTGACATGTAAATGCAAAATGGAGACGTTTAATGATGTTGATTTAATACAACTTCCTCTTTAAATGATTTATCATACAATATCATACAGCTGCTTCTTTAAGGATTTATCACTTTTTTTTTTTCAAATTAAAATAAAATACATTATAAACTTGCTTTTACTAAAAATGTCAGCAGTAAGGAAATCACATTACATGTGTTTAAATAAACCAGACATATTGTATGCTTTATTTTTATTCCAATATTTCAAATACATATCAATAATGTTTAAACAGCTCTATTAATGTGCATTTTAAATGGACACTTAAAATAATCTTTCTGAATTTCAGTTTAGTCATTGCAAACCAAACACAAAGCTAATTATTCTTACATTCTTATTTGTACTTGCTAGTTTTGACATAGTTTACAGTCAAGAATAGTCACAGGAAAAAAAAAAAAAGTTTTTTTCTCCACCTACATAATGTTGTTTTCTCCTTCTAAGGAACAGGCCATGATGGCTGCATCGTGTTCCCCACTGGACCCAGATCTAATGAGGGAGGTCCTTGAATGCCCCATCTGTTTGGAGACCTACAATTATGAACAACTGAGACCCAAACTCCTGCAGTGTGGTCACACGGTGTGTCGGCTATGTCTAGAAAAACTGTTGGCTAACACCATCAACGGCGTCCGCTGCCCCTTCTGCAGTAAGGTCTCTCGAATGAGCAGCATCTCCCAGCTGGCAGACAATCTAACCGTGCTCAAGATCATAGATTGCACTTTGTCCTGCAGTGCTGCCGCTGCTGCACTAATGTGCAAGTCCTGCTGCAGCCGCCTACCAAGACAGTACTGTCACGATTGCGCCACGGTTCTCTGTGAGGTCTGTAAAGGGGAGGGCCATCTGCGCCAAGGCCATTTAGTTCAATCGATTAAGGTGGCTGCTGAGCAGCGGCGTAAAGAACTGGGTGTTAAACTGACTACGCTCCGTGATGTCATGAGAGAAATTCAGAAGAAAAAGACAGCGATCGAAAACGTTTCCAAGTCCTTGAGACAAAAATATCGAGCAGTTCAGCAGGAGTACACCACAGCCGAGCTTCAACTTCAAGAGGAGCTTAGCAGATCTAGAAAGATATTTGCAGCCGCCTTGGGAGAAGTGGAAAAACTCAATGCGCAGGTCCTAGAGGAGCAGACATACCTTCTTAATCTTGCAGAGGTAAAAGTGGTGTCACGCTGTGATTACCTGACTGTGCAAGTAAGGCAAAGTGATATTGCCTTGCTAAAAGATGATGGTGCAGGAAGTGATGATGAAGAGCTGGATTTGAGGGGCAGTTTGTCCTCCCAGTTTCAGCTGCAGGAGCCAGCGCTGGTCCGAATGGAGCACTCCGAACCTTTAGACGTTGGTCATTTGACAACAAACACTTACACTGTTAATACAGATGAGGAGGAGGGGTTAGAGCATGCATTTCAGGGTGATTTAGAGGGTGTCGCTGGTCCAGTGGGTGCTACAGGAGGTGAGGTAAGCGTTTCAGAGGATCTTTACAGAGATATTGACATGGTGTCAGCAGCAGACAATGCTGTGTGTGGGTCACCAGGCAGCTTTAAATCAAAGTCAATGGATGCAGGAGGAGGGTCAACAGCTGGGGCAAGGTCAGGGCCACCTGTCTGCCAATTCATAAAGAAGATGGGCTGTAAGGGCGCTCTGGCTGGAATGTTTAATTTACCAGTCGGCATCTGTGTAACACCTCAAGGTGAAATACTGGTAGCCGATCGTGGGAACTGCCGTGTCCAAATATTTAATCATAAAGGTCTCCCACGTGAAATCCGACGCAATGCCAGCATTGACAACTTCGTCCTGAGCTTTTTTGGGGCCGACTTGCCCAATCTAATCCCCTTATCAATCGCTGTGACGCCACAAGGCCTGATCGGTGTCACTGACAACTACGATAACTCAGTTAAAGTATACACGTTGGATGGACACTACGTAGCTTGCCACAAAAATAAGCTGATTAAACCCTGGGGAATTGCGGCCATGCCGTCAGGCCAGTTTGTGGTGTCGGATGTGGAAGGGGGTAAGCTGTGGTGTCTTGCAGTGGATCGCAATGTAGGTGTTGTCAGCTACAGACGACTGTGCTCCGCTGTCCGGCCAAAATTCGTTGCATGCGATGCAGCAGGGACAGTGTATTTCACCCAGGGCCTGGCCCTGAACTTTGAAAAACAACAGAACGAGCCCCACCTGGAGGGCGGCTTCTCCATCGGTTCAGTGGGCACCGACGGCCAGCTTGGTAAACAGCTCAGTCATTTTTTCTCAGAGACGGAGGACTTCCGCTGCATCACTGGCATGTGCGTAGATGCTAATGGAGACCTGCTGGTTACAGACAGCGGTAGGAAAGAAATTCTCCAGTTTCCCAAAGAAGGTGGGTTTAATGTTTTAATCCAAGAAGGGCTGACCTGTCCTGTAGGAGTGGCCACCACTCAGAAAGGACAGTTGCTGGTGCTTGATTGTTGGGACCACTGTGTCAAAGTCTACACCTACGTTCATAAGAGGCATTCTTCCACTTCCTAGAATGACTGTCCCTTCTCGTGTCCCGTGAATTTAGAAGTTTAGTGGGTGTGTTTACACTGGTTAGTTTTGACCAAGGAAGACCCAAACTGTTGTCACTTTAGAGTAGCTGCATCAGAGACGACACTCACCCTGGTTTTTCTTGGTTTATTGCATTTATAAAATCCTATTCATGAGCAAACTTCCCCTTTAGGCCAAGTAAAAGAAGCCATTAAAGCTATGAAGCACAAAGTGAACATAATATCCGTTCTTCTGTTCTCGGCTGCGGTATTCCTCTTTTAGCTTGAGTGTACGATGTGTGACTTAACTCATCTCTGCTTTGCACCAGACCACATTTGGTAGAGGGGCTGAAAATAAACCTACATTTACATATGAAATAAAGCACAGCAATGCTTTTGCCCCGTAAAGCACTTTATTCTAGACACAACACTGTTTCTGCTGAATGTGGCTGGCAGATTAATGTTTACTTAATATGTAACTAATGTTAAGAATCAACTTTTTTCTTCCTTTTTATAAATAAAGTTGCATTCAGTAACATTTAAAGAACATTAAATGCAGACTATGAAGTAGCTTAAATGCTAAATGGGGGATATGGCTGTGTCATCCGAGGCTTGATATTTTATTCCCCCTTGGATTTATTTTATTATTTTTTTTATTTTAAATTAGATGCATTAAGACATTTATGTGATATTTTCTTTTAATTTGATACCCTTAAATGTTTTTATTAGGGGTGCACCGATAAATCAGCCGGCCGATTTATCGGCCCCAATTTCCTTAATTTTGGGAAATCGGCCAATGCTTGCATGAGAAACCGATTTTACCGATTTTTTTTTTTTTTTGTTTGTTTTTTTTGTTTTAACAACAATTGTCTAAACTTAGTTTATATTTCAGAGCACTACCTTGTGACCAGTTAAAACAAGTTTGTATTGTTTCTAGAATATTGTTCAAGGGTCTGTTTTTCAACAAAATAAGATTGAAATTTGAAGGCGCATTGTGACCTTACAACATCTAACAGTGTTGCTTATGAAACAAAATCGGTATCGGCCAAAATCGGAATTGGCAAGTCAGACTTTGTAGAAATCGGTGATCGTGATCAGCCAAAAAACTGCAATCGGTGCACCCCTAGTTTTTATTGTTTTCCTGAAAGCTTATTGCCACAATGTGGTGATTATTAAAGCAATAACATAGCAGTTTTATGGCGTACCATAGTTTCAAACTCATTTTTTTGTTTTTCCACATTAGTTTTCAGCATTTTCATCATTTATTTTTGTATGTTCAACAAACTTGAAAATAGTTTAAGTAGTTAGTCTTTACTTATTTCTTAGAAACAACTGTATCTGTTATGAACAAGATAAAAAAAAAAAGATTTCAGACAAATCTGGTTTTTTTTTGGTTTTGTTTTTTTTGGTCATTTTTGTTCAGCTGTATCATAAAATGATTGACATGTTGGTTCTTTTTGCTGTTCCGGAGGAAGAAAAGACTAAATGCTTCCAGCATGCAGGTCACGTTAAGTGAAGCTGGAGCACATACCTGAAAACTGGAGGTAACATCAAGTTTAAATTTACGTTTTTAATGCCACAAATATCAGTTCACTGCCTGCTGCTTGGGTGCATCGTGACATCTCATGTTAAATTTTTTTTACTAAGATCTTTTCTTTTCTAGAGGCGAATCTAAAAATCTTTAACTTGTTGAACTGACATGTTTGTATGTCATGATCTGTGTCCATGACAATAAACAGTAGCTTCCATGCAGGTTTGTTGAGAGCATATTGTATACAAACCTATTCTCAGCCTTTACAATGAATATTCAACTACAGTATTTGTTTTACTGTAAACCAACCTAAAGTAGACCTATCCAAGAAACAAATGGTTTAAACAGAAGAAAAAAAATGTTAAATTTATATTTATATTGGTTTTTCACAGTCATATCCTGACATTACTTTATTTAGTTAGTCCTGTTTCATCAGCATGTCATTCTCACCATGAAAAAAAGTAGTGACCACTAAAAGTAGTCTTCAAAATAGAATATACATTACAAGAAAAACAAAGCTTTTTAAACATTTTTTTAGTAAAGTTAAGTGTCCTTGTGTCTGTGGTGAGCCTTTGAGTGAATCAACTATTTGGTTGAAGACTTCCTGCAGAGTTATTTTATACAACTGGTGCATTTGTTTCCTTGAACCAGACCACTGTCGTTCATGTTAAGTTCTTTAGAAGCTGTATAGAAGTTTGAAAACGTGTTGAACCCATGAAGACACCTCTGTACTCAATTCATGTTTGTGTTGTTAATAATCTGAGTGCAATAAACATTTATGAACCCAAATATTTAAATGTGTGTAGCAGCGATTCTTTACACTATTACAGTTACTTTAAGGAAAATGTTATATATACAAAAAAAAAAAAACCTTTTTGTGAAAATGATAAATATTTCATATGTTGAAGGTATTGGTAAATACAAAAATGGTTCTGTTCATTATGAATTGGTGACAGTGGCAGACAATCCTAAAAGTAAGAAACGGCAATTTAAAAAAATCCCACAAGTTCAAATTTGCAAGGATTAAAATTGCATAGTTATAAATGTTACTTTATTATATGTAGAAGGCCTACAGCCATTTCACTGCCCAGAAATTAAGATCTTGAAAACACTTTCCTACAGACTATAAACGTTTCAGAGCTGGACAACTAAAACCATCCACATCATGTCAGTGTGGCTATTTCAGCGCTTCAGACTAACGAGTCAAGTGTAAATAAGTGTTTACAAGTTCCATGTTAGGTTGGAAATAAGATGGCCATTATTCATTGTAGTTCTAACACCCTCAATTGTGACAATGAGTAACTACAGGAAAAATCATGACTATCAAGGGAGAAGCAAACAATTAGGGAAGCTCTTGCTTTTCTATTACCGGTAAGTAGAGGATTAAAAAAAAAAAAAAAACCCACTAACAAATCAAACCACATACATTTGAGTATTTCTTGGTTCAGACGTAAACAGGAAAAATCTAAAGCAAGTCTGTGCTTCAAAAAGACTACTGTAAGAGAAAGTATTAAAAGTGTTAAAGCAACTAGATGTTAAATAAACACATCGAGATAAATTTAGTATGAAGAGTTAAACGGCGCAGCACGACTGGTAGAGCGGCTGCCTCAGCGAGCGCCGGCCGCTGGCTCAAATCCTTGTACGGGTGGGTGGAGTTTGCATGTTCTCTCCATACAAGCGTGGGTTTTCTCCGGTTTCCTCCCACAGACCAAAAACATGCATGACTAATTGATAACTAAATTGTCCCAAGGTGTGAGTGAGAGAGTGAATGGTTGTCTCGTTTGTCTCCATGTGTCCCTGTGATGGACTTGCGACCTGTCCAGGGTGTCCCCTATCGCACAGGGATGGCTGGACATGGGCACCAGTGAGCCCTGCGACTTGAAAAGGAAGACGCGGGTGAACGGTGCAGGGGTCAGGGTTCAAACTGCGCTCAGCAGTCACATGGGTGGAGTTCTCCCAGAATGTACTTGGACCATGAGTTGTTTGTGTGCAGGACTGGTTGAAAGTTCTGATTCATGTCCAACATGTTTCAGTTTATTTCATTAATGTGAATTGAACCGTCTCCTGTCAGTGAACAGCATACGCAGCTCCAGACTGATGGGCTGCATGAAAACGAATCCTGTTTTATGTTTTGATTTGACATCACAACACAAACATATTGAAGTGTTTATTTGCCACTAATCAAATCCATTTTCAGCTCTGAGCTGAACAGAGATGAAACATTTTGTCTTTACTTGATGCAAAGCCAAAAGGTCTGCATGCAGGTTATGTTTAGACTCAACACTGAGGAAATTGCATCTGCTGCTCGGTGGGTGGTATACAAATAAATGAAAATAAAATTAAATAAAACTGCACATGTGCAATTTTGACCTTTCTTTCAATTTTTTTGTTGCAAACTCACCTTTCTGGTACTGCAGCCAGAGCTGCTGCTGGCTCTTCTTGCTGGGGAAGTAAATGCTGCAGCTGAGCTCGGAGCCGTACAGACCCTCAGACACGTAATGGCTGCCATATTCCTGGAGAAAAGCCAAGAGCTCCTCACGTGTGCTCTCCCCCGACAGCGTTTTCAGCACCTTAGAAAAGTCTGTCACGTCAACAACGGGATGGAAAACAAACAAACACCTGAATATATCTGGAAGGAAGCGGACACATATTGAACAGGCTCCTTATTTAAATAGATCCATGGTAATTTATCATAGTCAAATACAAACATCCTGATTGTTTTAGGTTGTAATCGGTGCAGATCTTAATGTTCAAGCCACATTCAGATTTATACCTGTGGATAAGGTAATAGAGCTGAGTTTAACTTTGTACAGATTGCTGCGGACTCTCCACTGTTGGACCATGGGATAGCCGACTGCCTCGCTGAACTGGGCATCGCCTAAGGGCCACACAAACACAGTAAAACAAGGCAAGGTAAAAGCAACAGGTACAAATATCAGACAATAAGTACATCCACTTCAAACGGATTACAAGGTCAGAGTCACGCAGAAGCAGAAATTCATAATAAATAAGAAAAGTAAATAAAATGCATCATTTCATTTTCATCATTACAGTTTATTGCTCAGCCATTATTGCCTTAGCGTCGTTTGTCATCACGGCCCGCACACCAGCTGCTCCCAGATCAATGGTGATATATAGCGCTGCTTGAACTCCAATTGGATTGCTGACATTAGAAGTGCAAGCAATCTCGGCTCTCCGTGCAATTCAATTACCAAACTTTGACATCGGTTTAGAACTAGAGCCGCAAAGAGTGAAGTGCAAGGGGCGAAATAAATAAATATTTTGCTTACGGGAACCTTGATCTTATACACCTGAGAGACTCATG
>JARVGV010000578.1:16254423-16266259 GCA_031762435.1 Hypsolebias longignatus | reverse complement strand
TGTGTGTTCTGTTGGCTGTTTTGTGGGTGTTGGATTTTTTTTTTTTTTTTTTTTTTTTGCATTCTAAAAATATGAGTTTTCCAAAATCTGAAACTGTGAGAGATGCATTATTCAATGTTAGACAAAATACATGAAATACGACAAGCCTTGCACACACAGCATATTTGTTGTCCCTGAAGGCTTGTTTCCAGCATTATTAGTAGAACACAATTCTGATGTCCCACAATAATAAGTTGCCTACAATCACTGCTAGCTAGTTTACTAACGCACCCTGTATTCAGACACTAATTTCACCCTGTACTCACTGGTTAACTGGTCATCATTAACTTCATGTAGACTTTCTCACTGATGCATCACTTCCTGGTCTGTTACCTTCAAACACCTCCTCCTACACGTCACTGCATGAGTGCAGCTACAGCGTGCGCTTTCAAGACATGATTACATGCAGTGTCCCCTCAGTGTGGACTGAACTAGGCAAAGGGCCTTCTCCTACTTTGCTCCTGTTTCCTGGAATATCTTGCAAAACGATCTGAAGCTCTCAACCTTGACCTCTCTATGTGGCTTCAAACATCTACAGTAAGTTCATGGCAAAAACCAATGCAGGCACGTTCCTGTTTTTAGTACAGTATTTTACATCACTTTACAATCTAGCTGTTTTTGTTTCATTTTTTATACCATTTTCTTTCATTTATTTGTCTCAATTTATATACTTTCTTTTATGATTGTCTACAGTTGTCATCATTCTTTGTTAAAAGCAGGTCTCTTGTAAATGAGTCTCCAAGGCTTAGTGGGACTAACCTGTATAAATGAAAGTTGAATGAACGCTCAGAATCAGTCTAGCTGAAAGTGTGAATGATGTTGTCATTTTTATGGCATATATTTTCTTTCTGTTTCTGCTTTGAAACAGAATGGCTAACAGTATGAACATAAACATGTCTTTCATTAAAAAAACAAAAAAAAAAAAAACAACAACAACAACAACAAAGTACTGTATAGACATGTGACAAGATGTTCATGGGACAGTTGATCCTGTATAAGAGTCGGCAGAAAGAGATGAAAGATACCTTGAGTCTCGATTTATTCTCAACTTCTTCCTACATCAAGCTCAGGAAAACAACTCACAATACAACCGTTGAACTGCATATGCTGTCTCTTTCACAATAAGAGCACATTCTGATGTGAAATATATACATTTGTGTCTGCCACAATCCAGTCATTTGTTATGAGCTGATAAACTGAGATGAAATCATTTTTCTCCTAAAACAGTTTAAGTATCTCGGACTGTTTTTAAAATAATCACAGGCAGAAAGGATGTCATATCGACTGTAAACTGGCTGCTGCTTCTGCAGTGATGTATTTGCCTTAAGGTTTCTAGTAACTGCAGCTTTAAGCAAGGCTAAATGCTTCTTCTCCCTTTACAGTATACCTTTGCGACATGGGTCCTGAGTGATCACAGTACTAAAAGAACAAGCCAATACAAGAAGCTAAATTGAATACAGCCACTTTCCTTTTTGATAATTAGGCATAATGTTTGGAAATCCAAAAAGAAGCTCTCTAAATTAAAGGGAATTAAAGGAACGTTGAACTGGGACTTTGCAAAGAATGACTCTTCAGCAGGTCCCTTCAGAGGTTTAATTGGCATGTCAGGTCTTGCTTGAGGGATTATAATACCAAACTGGCCAGAGAGCAGCATGGGGATCCCCTAGCAGGAGACGGATTGAAGTTTATGGAGACAAAAAGACCTTGGTGTGTCTGCGCCTGCCGTTTCTACATCTATTTTAGAATGGAATACAATATGTGGTTGGGGAAATAATGTATGAATGGATAGTTTTTAAAACAACCCAACATATCTTCTTTGGTCTGCAAGAACACGAGCAGCAGCAGGTTGAGGTTTTCAGCAGGGTGCCGCAGCAAATTTACACAAATCCTGGTAAAACAGAAGCTGGCAACTTCACCCAAAATACCTCAGTAGAAGTGATTGTCATTTGCATGCACCTCTCAGCATTCTGCAACATTACTGCTGAAATTTAAAAAGCGGTCAAAATGTTCTACTGAGAAAAAATAAGGATATATTTCAAATTTAAATTTATTAATGAATGAGCAGACAATGAAATGATCCAAATAATACCAACAACAAATATTAATTTTGTAGTTTAACAACAAAGCATTATGTCTATGTCTGTTTTGCATTATGTTGCATTATGTACTGTATGTTAAAAACACATTTAGGGAAAAATCCCTAAATGTATTTATATTGACTTTAAACTTTGGCACACCTTTAGTATATTTCTACCAGGATGTTGTATAAAATACCTGCTTACCATGCAGCCAAATGAGTCCAACTGCCGATCAGACACACACTTGAAATTTTTCTTGCATCCACCATTGTCTTTGGAACAATCACGAACCGGCCCAAAAGACGCAAGCAGGTCTTGCACAGTCTCAAAGTATGTCGACATCAAGGCTTCTTCCCTGAAATTGCAAAATTGAACAGTTAAATAATAATATATTTTTTTTAAATCACAGATGTTATTGCATATATATTTTTTTATCATGCAATTAAGTATACACCACAGAAAGGAATGTCATATTAAAATGAATGGTTTTGCAGCTGAGCGTAATGTCTTACCACCTGGAAAGCAATCTTTTTTGTTTAGTAGAATTAAAAAGCTATTCATGCTGGCCTATGTTGTGGCAAAAATGTAGTTCTTTTGATGCCTTTAATCTTTCCACAGGACTTTTGTAATGCCCATCTGTAATTCTGTTAATCGTGTTTTGTTTCCCATAAAAGGGTGCAAATTCAGTTTAATACCTGAGGACTTGAGGTATGTTGGAATAAGGTAGAACGCTTTAAAAACTAGTGGTGTTCTTGTAGTTTACACTTATTTATGCCGGGCCATGTCTGGAGCTAACCACAGCACGGTTAAATATGTTTGCCATGTTAAATTGATTGGGAACCTACAGGGAATAGGCTTGCACGGGAGGGTAGTGTTTTGCTTCTCTGCTATTGTATTTGCACAATTTCAAACAAAATGCTTGAATAGCACAGATTGTATATTTATCAAGTTTTCTTAGCTTTTTTGGCTCGAACTTTAGAATTTAGGTGGCAAATGCTAAATATGTATAAGCAGGAGTTGTTTATACACCAAATAAATCAATATTTTCAGTAATGTGTACATAAGTTAAACCCAGAATAATGAGGTCTAAACAAACAAACAAAAAGCAAACAAATAAAACTTTATAGCTTTGACAATCACATACATTAACAACGCAAGATAAAAAGCAGAATTGAAGGATAAGCTGTAGAATATCTTCATTTTTTTTCCAAAATATTTTAATTAATTTTTCCATTTTTAACACATTAAACACAAATAACATAAAGCAAAACAAAATAAACAAACAAAAAATGCCCACCCCTTCCCTACCACACCAGATCAGTCACACATACGTAAATTAATCACAATGAATTACACAGGCACTGACGTTTTTCACATGCAACATAAAAGGCTGCCACATGCCCCAAAATCTTTTGTCCAAACCCATCAAGTTATACTGTAGCTTATTTTTTTTTTCTAGATGGATTTAATACATCACCTCTCTTTTCCATTGTGCAATGCTGGGATGTGTGGGTCCTTCCAGTTGCACAAAATCAGACTTTCAGGGACCACCCCAAACAGTGAGATGAGTGGTGATTGGTGTACAGTTTTTCTACATACCCCAGAGAAGGTGTCAAACATAGATTGCTAAAAAAGTCTGCAGTTTGGGACAAGTCCAGAATGTATGCAGGAGTGCAGCTGGAGTTTATTTGTAACAATTACATGCGGGGTCCAGGTTGGCTTTGATCTTGGACAGCCTGTCGTTTAGGTTTAAATAATTATTATTTGCACAGGTAAGATGGCTTGGTTGTAGGGAAGCATAGAAGGATAAAAAACATCTGATGTCCTGAGTTGGTGAAACTTGGGACTTGCAGAGAGCTGTTCATAATGGAAGTCCGTAAACTTTAAATCACACATAAAAAAGAGAACTTGAATACATATACAAACGCACATTTTTTGTTTAAAACAAATACATAAACTGTCCAATGTAGTGTATCATAGTCTGTGAACAGCTAAAAAAAACCCTGCTCTTAATATTTATTTTGCTGCTGCATTGAAAATGATGCCCAACACATTCCCATAAACATATTGTGCAGTAACAAAAGTGCACTTCTATGTATAAAAAAATGGCAAGTAAAGAAAAAACAACAACAAAAAAAAAAACAATAACTAAGGTTTAAAATATTAATTGGAGGTATTTAGTCAATTTGTAAATGCAACAATACTAAAAAAAAAAATAAAAAAATAAAAAAATAAAAAAAAAAATAAAAAAAAAACATTTGTACAACAAAAGCAAAAGCTGATGCAAACACATATGTATGTTGTTACCATAAAAAAATAAAAAAATAAAAAAATATGTCAAATCACTGTACAAAATATCTGTGTGTACAACAGTATGCACACTCTGGAGTATGTGGTACAGTAACACACTTATGAACTTGGACACATTAAAGCACAATAGAGATGATCCCTAAAAATGTGGTTCTCATCACAATGCAGTGCTGTTATGTTTTTTAATGTATGTATTTCATGAATGTAAATCCATTTTTTCATACAATATTTGGAGAGTTCCATAATTAATTACAGGCTTAGTAAAAGCTAAAACTGAAAACAAATGGAAAACAAATACAGGCATAACTTCAGAGTTGTTGTTTTTTTCTTATATGAATTTTTAATAAAGTTCAGTTACTTGTTTGCATGTCTAAACTACTCTAACTGCTCTCTCTTTCAAATTCTGAATCTGTCAACTTAACAAACCAGTCACTAGGAATCACATGCCACTGTATTGCCAGTCCTAAGCCCATGGTAAATGGCCTTGTATGCACTTGACAGAAGAGGAAAGAATGTCAACCATAGTAAAACAGAGTGCATGTGTGAATGGCAGGGAGGCTGGTGTACCAATGAGGCTACAAGGAGCAGAGGTCACAAAGATGCAGGACTTCAAGTACTTGGGGTCCACTGTCCAGGAAAATGGGGAATGTGGTAAATAAGTGAAAAAGAGAGTCTAGGCAGGATGGAGTGGATGGAGAAACATTTCAAGGGTGAATTGCAACAGAAAAGGTGTCAGTAAAGGTCAAAGGAAAAGTTTACAAAACAGATCAGCTATGTTGTATGGTCTGGAGACAGTGGCATTGACAAAACGACAGGAGAAAGAACTGGAAGTTGTGGAAATGAAGATGTTGAGGTTCTCCTTAGGAGTGACAAGGATGGATTCGATTAGGAATGAGCTCATTAGTGGTACAGCACAGGTTGAACAACTGGAAGATAAAGTTAGAGAGGCCAGACTGAGATGGTTTGGACATGTCCAAAGGACGGACGAAGGGTATATTGATGGAATGATGTTAGAAATGCAACTGCCAGGAAAAAGACACAGAATAAGGCCAAAGAGGAGATACATGGATGAAGCTAGAGAAGACATGGAGGCAGCTGGAGTGAGGACATAGGATGTAGAGGACAGAGTGAGATGGAGGAGGATGAGCTGCTGTGACAACCCCTGAAGAAGAAGAAGAAGCACAAGAAGAAGCAGAGCACGAAGAGCAATATACTCAGACCTAAACATGATTCATCATGTCCAAACACTGACTGATGTGTGCCTGCTGTCACATATAATGGAAGGGCAAACACCCTTTTTTTTTGTCTCAGTGAAGGAACATTGTTCACAGCTATGCGCCCACAGGGACCACAATATGCTGTGAGTGAGACTAAACATTAAAAGCAGCTACAAGTATTCTGACTGATGGGATAATGAATTACTTGCAGTGCAAAAAACATGTGAGAGCATCATCACTGTTTGTGGGAGTCTGTGCATGCTTGGAGGTGCTTATCAATGTCCTTTCATGGAAGCCACTAATACTACTGCCACTAAACTAACTATGCATGTGTTGTTACTGAGAATCTAATTAAAATGTTTCTTTTAAACATGTTTTATGTAGATGTACAATGCGTCAAGGTTGAGTGAATTGAAAAGTCTCTTCAAATAATGTGGGCAAGTAAAGATAGCGAACCATATAATGTGTCCTTACAGATGATTAGGAGTACTGTAAACCATAAAGATGAACTTGAGAAGTTAACAAAAACTTCATACTAGTGTATTCATTCCAGGGAAGATGGAAAAGAACATTAATTTAATAAATGAAAATATAAAAATCTCTGAATTGTACTTTGGTTCCATGGCAGGTAAAGATATGCAACATACTTTTGAGGACAAAATGACTCAATATACTGTATATTTGCACATTTTTTACGTCACTTTAATACAACTACCGGTAAATGTTTCAGCATATTAGTATTTTATTTGACAAGTTTCTTGATGGCAAGAGTTAGAGTCAAACTCACTTCTACATATTTGACTCCCACCACATTCATAGTTAAAACCAAGTAATTAAAATTGTAAAATGACTGTATTAGGAACAAATAAATAACTTAAGCTGATGCCTGCCTTAAGCTACATTAAGAGTGCAATGTGCCTGAAAGATCATATAGGAATTTGTGCGCTAGTTCAAGAACAGCCTTTAACAAAAGTCTAAAGAAAGGTGCAGATCTTTCTACTCATGGTCATGAACATTTTAACAATGTTCTTAGTTTGATGCTTTACCTGTACAATGAGACTCATAACTCCTGCTTTCTGACACAGATATGGAATGTCCACTTGACTTTAGTGACTTTAGTGCTTACCCAGAAGAATAAAAGTTCCCATAGGAAGTACAGCCTTAGTGCACATATAAATTAGCAAAAAAATCAAACACTATTTTAGATCAAAATACAACTGGTTCTCCAGATAATATGGGGACACAACTTTTCAATAATTTTGCCATTGATAGATGTTGGCCAAGTCATGATATTGGCTTCACCTGCTTTGATAAAAAAAAAAAAAAAAAAAAAAAAAAAAAAAGTTTTGCCTTTGAAGTACGCCAAATGATATAGTGAAATTGCAGAAAAAAGACAAATACAGTATAGCATACTTCTGAACGTTAGGGTTTTCCAAATATCAACTGATTAGACACTTCACACATGCCACATCTGATGTGCTTTTCTAATGCCAATAAGCAAATGCAGACAAAACTTGAATAAACAATAATTTGAAACTTATTCACAGTGATAATTTCTAAACATTTTATGGTTAAAAAAATATAAATGTGCTACAGTTATCAGCAACTTTATTTCTGAAAACAGTAAGATTTTTAATGCATAGATAATGATTTTTTTTCTAAAACATTGGTATGATTTGACTATAGTGTATATGAAATGTTGAAAATGAAACAATAGCAGAGAGCCTTTTCAACAACCCATGTATGACATTGGGATTGAAGCCAATATGATAATTTTGCCAATATTTCTGACAACTTAAGAGCCACTTGTTAAATGTCTTCATGATTTACTGCATACAGTATACTAATGTATGTTTTGGCTTCACCTGCATATATCAAAACTTGTAAAGTACCATACAGTAAATAAATAAAATATTTAGGCAAAAGCTAAAAAAAAAAAAAAAAAACAGTGATCTCATTATGGATGCACCTTAGGTAGGTAGATTGTCAGCAGCCATTTACATAAAGAACATACAGTACACATACAAACATGACATTAACATCCATCATTACAGCAAAGACATTTGAGCTTGGTAACTCATGATACATTTTTTATTATTTAATGATTTAATTACTTGTGGTATGAAATAAAATTCTATTGAGAGCAACTGATGAAGATGTTGTGTTAACTTAAACATACTCAATATAATGTGACCAACACCATCATACTGCAATATGCTAGTTGATAGATCATGGTTTAGATGTTTGGAAAGCACTAGTGTTTGCTTAACTGTGTCAAAGGCCTTACACAGGTCCCCAAATGATTGCTATTAGATCACTTATTTGTCTGAATTAACTATGGCTACTATAAACCAGTAATGTGCAGTTTAAGTACCGGTAAAACAATTTACTCACATGCTACACAAACCTTTTGGAAAAGACAACACAGAAAAATAAAAGTCAAATGCATCGTCATTGCGAGCGGAGATTAAATGAGGAGCGTGAAAGGACATAATTTCCCAAACTATATACTTTTTTTGTTTTTTTTAATTCATTTTGCCAGATCCTTTTTTATAGTGTCTATCCGGGTTTCATTAGCTCTTGACATCTTAGTAAATCTTTAACAGTGAGTTATCTTTTCTCTTTTATTTTTTTTTTTGTATCACATTTATGACATGTCAGCATATTAACGACACATTATTATTGCAGTGAAGAATTGCAGCACACTGGAAAACACACTGCTTGCTCTTTGTATATTCATACCAACTTTTTCACTCTACAATGCAGCAATTCATTCACTGCCCTCACTCTGTCAGAGTGAATGCAAATAAAATATATACTAGAAAGGAAAGAATGCATTTTAGATGTAGTTTTATTTATGCATGATACTGTCATAAAAGACAATAAAAAAATATTAAAAAATATTTAGCAATGCTTAACCTAAACTTTGCAGACTATACGGCATGCTACAGTTTAGATATTTTCATAAGATACAGTGCCCTTCAGGTGCAGTGGTGGTGCAGAGGTTAAGAAGGTGAGCTTGTGATCAGAAGGTCGCCGGTTCAAGCCCTGGTACCGACATCAGAAATGTGGGTGGGATAAGTGAAGCAGTCACCACAGTCTCCACCCTCATCTGCCCGACTCTGGGCCCTTGAGCAAGACCCTTAACCCACACCCTCTGCTCCCCGGGAACCCTAGATGGCAGCTTTCTGCTCCACACAGAGGGCTGTGGTAGCTCGGTGGTCTGCGGTTGTGTCAGGAAGGGCATCCGGCATAAAAACAATTGCCAAGTCTTTGTGCGACTAGTTCACTGTGGTGACCCCTGATGAAGGGAGAAGCCGAAAGAAGGAAAAATAAATAAATAAATAAACTGTTACACCCTTAGCAGAGCCAACATGAATAGTAAAGCATTACAAATACACTGCGACAAAATCAACAGAAAACACTTCATTCTCTCCAGGTGCTTTTGTTTTTAATTCATACACACTTATCTAAATGTAAATGGTAGGAAAACTTAAAAACAAATAAATAAAACAAAGTCATGCAACGATTATGCTAGGAAGTTCCTTAAATTACACATGTCTACAGATGCTAATTATAGTAGTTTCTTCAAATCACAGGCTAATCAAGATTAGTTCACTTAGCACTGTGACTTTGTTGGATGTCCCGGACACATGGTGGTTGCGTCTAAACACTAACTAATGTACTTGTTATTAATCTCTCTCACTGCCTTTAGCTTTTCCAAATGATGAATGGCCACACGACACTGCCCAAAGTTAGAGCGCTGCTCCACCATGATTACAGAGCCCGTTATTGGGCTGCCCCTGCACTTGATTAATGTTCTTGTTCCTGCTCCCCACAAATTTGCTGACTCTCATCAGGCACTTTTGTCATTGAGAGGAGTAAATTTTCTTTACAGTTTCTGTAATTACCAAATAAAATTATGGTTTGTGGAAAAAAAGCAGGTAAACGTAAGTGATGAAAACTGATGTTTTTTTTAAATTTTATTTTTCAATTTATAAGATATACAATACAGTATTGTGTATCTGAAAACAGAGTTAAAATTAAATAAATTTATTTACTTATTTGTTCATATATCTACACACACACACACACACACACACACAAACACGTGCAAGCGTGCGTGCGTGCGTGTGTGTGTTGTAGGGGGTTCATTTGATCAGGGCAAGTGAGCTCATTAATCACAAGTTCTCAGTTTCAGAAGCAACAAGTGTTTTCACCAGTTTCAGATTAACAAAATGCTGAACTACAAACACAACTCAGTATCTGAACTATGTAGTGGTAAGCTAATTGTTATTATTATTATTGTTATTGTTGTTGTTGTTGTTGTTGATTATTATTATTATTATTATTATTATTATTATTATTATTATTATTATTAATCATAATAATAATAATAATAATAATAATAATAATAATAATAATAATAACATTATAGTAGCTTTAATTTCAAAATACAATTTTTAGAGCTAAAAGGATAATATTTGAACTTTTTAAACTAAAGCAAATGTAATATTTACCAATGTTTTTAATAATCTTAACACATTTATACTTTTGATGACAATTTGATTAATTACTTAATAAAACCTTGAAAAAAACAAACACTTATTAGACATGTAAAAGCTTACATAAGACACGTGAGTTCATAAGCGTGAAAGAAACAAAGAAACAAACAACAGTTTGGAGTTACAGTTACCATTACTGTATTGAGAAAATAAAAGACTCAACTTTAATACAAGAAGACACTTAATTAGATCCCTTGTTCAACAAACAAAACATACATACAAGCTTTATTTACAAAAGTGGTAAACTGGTGCATAGCTTTAATTTTAAAGATAAAACAAAGAAAGACACATTTTAGTTTTGAAAAAAAAAAAAAAACACTACAATAAATGTTGCATTAAAATATTGTATTGTTTTATTTGAAGATTAATTTCCTCCTCCCATTTTTTTTATTTTTATTATTTGTTTATATACATTCTGCTAATCAAGCTAAAGGAGGTAAACAAATTTTATTAAATAAATGACTGGACATTTTTCTTAGTTTATTATATGTTTAAGCCACAAAGATGGTTTGAAACGATTCTGAATTGTGTCCATCTATAGGTCCTTTATGCATGTTAAACTTGTGTTTGAATGTGCAACATTGACTTGTAACAGAGGCTTCTGGAAGGTTAATTGGTATAGACATTTCGTTATACCCTACAGTGTTTGTAAAGTTTTATACATTTTGATGACATTTTGCACTTTGAACTGTTACATAGTCATGTTCTTTATTTTAAAACAAAACATTTCACATACACTGCCGGGCATTCTGGAGAGTTCATTGGCCTTGGACTCACAATTTATAAACACATAGGAACTTCTTTACTTTGTCTGCTTCCAGTCTTAGACATAATTAACTTTACCTTACTTCTATCCTACCTGCACTCATTTGTATGTCTATGCCTACCTCTTGACCTGAAAATGAACTTAAGTCAAATACTAATACAAAAAGTTCAAGTTATTATTACCATCCAAAAGCAAAAATCCAAGACCCCACTTTTTCTTACTAATAAATTCATCCCTTTTTCACTATTTTTAGTTTTTATGATGATCAGATGTGTCCATGTACTTTTGTCCTTAATGTTTACATTGGGATATGTCAAATTAAATGTTAGAGAGGTTATTGTGACACTAAATGTTTTTAACGACAATACTTCCGTGATTGCATTTGCAAAATCAGCTCCAACCCCTTCATTTCCAGTGTACCCCTGATAAATCATGTCAAAGCTACATGCATTATCTGTTCCCCTACATCAGAAAAATAATTGGCAAATGTCAATTCCTTTCACATGTAAACTTGCAAAATGTAGGAATTGGGCTAAGGATAGGGGGAAGCAGTAAAAGTAATTCAACCTATGTATACATTTCAGATTTTTTTTTTTTTTTTTTACATTTTAAATTATGTATAAAAACCTTAAGGATCTTAAAATGCAAATATATTGCAAACACATACTTTACAATAAAAAAAATACTGAAACACTATAGTCAATGTGAGAGTACTGCCAATAAAAACTGAATACCTTCCAGTAACACATCTGAGTATTCACACTTGATTCTTCAACACTTGCTCTCTCAAGGGCGGACGTCTCCTCTCGGTCTCCACTTTGCTTTTGCTTTGTCTTGTCTGTGAAACTGTCTGAGAGCCTC
>JARVGV010000578.1:16222425-16234471 GCA_031762435.1 Hypsolebias longignatus | reverse complement strand
ATATATAACTTTTTCGTAGTACAGTATTTAATACTGCTCTCCTTAAGTCTGTGTGAGCCAGCTGAGCTTGCACTATTATTTGAAAATATTTGAACTAATTAAGCAACTCACTTGTAACTGCAGGGCTGCAAAGTACATACAATAAAGAGCAACATGTATTGATAGTGCTAGAAATAAATGTGTCTCAAGCATCCTTATGCAGTCAGACTTGCAGCGTTGTTAATAGGTCAAGAGCATTATTGTTTCACAAGGTTGACTCATATTAGAAAATATGGAGCTAAATTTTCACCAATGTTTTCTTGATCTGTTAAAAATCCATGAGGTATTTGTTTGTACAAGAAGGATCAGTCTTATTTCCTGGTGTTACCCTTACCCCTACACCTGCTCCCAGCACTTTGGGTCCTAAGTCAAGGCCATAAGGGGTAATACTGTATTTAAAATATTTAGTTTCTAAATTGACCACTGCATCAAAACAGCCAATACTCCATCACCTGTCATCATAAAACCTTTATCAAAACGGATGCAAACAAGCACACACATATTGTATTAAACTAATGGTTAATGTAATATATCACATAATATTTGTGTATACTTTTAAACATTTCTTTAAACCATTATTTTAACAGGAAACAAATCCATTGAGATTATTTATCTCTTTTACAAGGATATCTTGGCAAAACTTGTTAAGAAAAGCCAGCCAATTTCACCAAACATCAGGCTACATCAAATTAGACCGTTCAGTGACTTTTGAGGCAATGCAATAGTTTTTAAATAAATAAAATAATACCTAGTTGAAGTTTTTTTTCTCTTTATCCTTTGGTTAAAATAAGGTTCTTAAAAAAAAATCTCCATTTGAAGGACTATGTAAACTATAATTATCTTCACCCTACACCACTCTTCAATGTGCACATGCAAATTATAGTGGTAGTGAAAAGCTGAAAAATGGAGGGCTAACCAGGAATACTGCAAAATTAAATGCATCAATATTGCAACCAGATTTAAAATCATTACCCTAAATGATCAGTCTACACTAATGGCACTTTGCCAGCTGTGTGAAACAATTTAACAACTAAACAATGTTTTCTAAGTTTTGTTCCAATGGGCAACTTTGCTACACAAATGTATTCCATCATATTTCAAATACCAGGGAGCATAATTATAAAATAACATTCTCTACCCTGCCACTTTAGGGGCAAAAAGTGTTAGAAATTCAAGTATTTGCATATGTTGTTATGTTTGTATAGACTAACCTGTGTCCTGGTCACAAATCTGCTCGCAGGGCTCTGTGGTCCTTTGGCCACAGTAGTCCCGAATCCATTGTGTTGATGAATTGGTCTGATAGTAGAGAGTAAGCTTGGCTGGATTTAGCCAATTGGAAACATCCAGGAAGCTGCCCATGCTCACCACAAAACTACTTCCTGAAAGATAAATAAGTAGGTCAAATACAATAAATAAATAATAAAATAAATAAATAAATAAATTAAAAAAAAAAAAGAAAATATGACGTTGTACATGACAAAATCCTAGAGAGAGTTTGATTGGCTGACATCAAAAAGCTCTTTTCCAAGTTCTACTGGCAAATCAATTGTGGAAATAACTAATTCCTTTGTTTTCACTGTAATTTTATTACCCATCCTGACCAGACTGAATTTAAATGAGAAAATTAAGACCCCATAATGTGTGTATTGATGGGATTTCCTCTGTAATTGCACTAGATGGGATAAAAGGGTTTCACGAGTCAATCAGTAAATGCTATTCTGCAAGACGCTGACTTACCTTTCTTTCTTACTGCTTTCAGAGCAATCGTTAGACTCTGATCACTGAACAAGACTAGGCCTAATTGATGCCAATGAGTCTCAGTTCCAGAGGGAGCAGTGAAGAGATTGTTCACCAGACCTCTAGTTTAAACAGGCTTTTTTACAGCTGTGTTGAGAATTTATGACTGGGTCGCATCAAGCAGATCAAACGCAGAGTACTCCAACTAGCCACAACAATAAAATCACTAGAGGGAATTTTAATTTGCAAGAAATAAAAAAATAAATAAATGCTGCAAGGGAACCTTTGATCTTGGCACTGTAGATGAATGAGGACATCTCTTTGCCACAATCCATTCTCCACTGTTTCAGAAACAAAGCACATGGAAACTGCTCTCCTCAGTGGCCTGTTCCAGAAGAACAATGTGCTTTGCCACTCCTCAGAAACTGCTGAGGAACAGATTGCTGAACAAAGTAAGGGGCTACAGTCAATGATTCAATCTCCAAATTCACAGATTTAATTTGGATGAAGCATCCGCGGGATGCTTTGGACCAAAATCCACAAGTGTCTACATTTGCAACCCAAAAGACTAAACGCCTCATAGTGTCCATTGTGTCAAACACTAGAAAACAACTTAAACACATTTACAGTTTGAGAAAGTACTGTATTATTGTTGTGGCTGGTAATTGGACAATGCATTTACAGTGTAATGCAAACCTAGACTGAGCCATGAAGAGAGAAATCTTGAGAATTTCATGATTTCAATAAAAAAAAATGTTTAGAGTCCAAAACTCTAGCAGTATGTTACAAATAATGCAAACAGAGATGCTATTTAAAGCCTCTTACATAACCTTAGTACTACTATGCAATATTTTTATTAGTTACTTATATTTTAAAATAACTAATATTTAAAGCAGCTACATTATTTTTTGCTTCTTTGTACTAAAAAATGTCATTCATATTAAATTATATAATAATATTAAATTACTTTTATTAAACATTCTTGGACATTAGTGAATTTACTGATGCTCTCAAAAAGTGAGCGAGAAAAAAAAACTATCAAAACATAAAAATCCAGAAAGTGCTCTAAAATCATTTAACAGGTCAAGACAACAACAGAATGAGCACAAAAAGGCCAGTTTCTGCAACAAGACAGTCGAGAACAGCTTCGCTGACAAAAAGAAGAGATTTATTACAAAGTAATTTCAGCTCAGACTGCATTGTAAATTGTAAATTCACACTTTTTTTTTCCCTCTGACCTGTAAAGAACATTTAGTACTGTTGTGTAAAGAAAAACATTTTATATCTAATGTAATAATTTGAACAGAATAATCAAATGCAACTTAAGGCTAAAGCAAAAACATCTGAATAAAGTCCTTGTATCATCTTTACCTTACACTCTTATCAGCATTTCTACAAATTATGTGCATATCTTTATTTATTTTTGTAATGGACAATATTTTTTTCTTTAGGTATACAAGCTTAATTTATTTGTTTATTATGAAATGCAAAACTTAAATTCTTACACTGTGTCATTAATGCTTGTATTCCCCTAAATAACTGTTTTAGAACCCATTCTATGTCAAGTAACACTATTTATCTGTCTAGTTACAGAAAAAAAAGTTGGCTTCTATTTTAAAATTACATACAAATATATTAAAAACATTATTAACTTTATTATTATTATAAATTAAATTAGGTAATTTGACCTGTTTCCCAACATATTTAAATTGTACCTGATTATGTGTTTTAAGGTTATCACTTTGATAACTTAAAGCATGTGTTGTGTATGATTCGGTGTTAACCTCACCTAACAAGTTTGCTAGTTACTCCTCTGCTTTTCCTGCTTATGGTGATCCCAGACATTATAACCGATCTACACACTGCACAGCTGCCTCTTATTGTTTCTCCACAATTGAAAATGCAGATTATGCAAGACAGCTCATGTCTTGTGTGTCAAATCACATGTTTTCCCTTTGGAAGTATAGGTTTCTCCCCACGTTTGCCTGCACCTTCCTATCTGCCAGCTTGGATTTGCTTTGTTTACCTGTTGTATTTGTGTGTTTGCTTTGAGTATGTGCTCACTATATGCTAGCAGACTGCTGGCTTAGGTCGCCTTTAATCACATCTGCAGTGCATCTGTTGTCTGCTTCTCTATAGCCTGGGTATCCTGCACACGAAAGTTAGCTTTCCAGCCTGAAAAATAAAACCTACACTCCAAATCCCCGACGGTAACTGAGTCAGTATTGGGTCAAAGGTAGAACATGAAATGCATCTAATCGTTTGAGACAATTCTTAGAACTGGATAAATCATGATATATGAACTTATATTAATAGGTTGGTTACATCAGATTTATGTGCTGTTCCATTTTCATTGTTTGTCAAAGAGCACACAAACTGTGAGAGTAGGCGGTGTGGAGATGATGCACCAGAGCCAAGATCACCTGATCCGCAGATAAGTGAATGCATAACTCTCAGAGACATGGCAATCATTAGATAAATAACTTTGCTTCATTCACTCCCTCTTGCTTCATTTACTCCCTGGCACATGTTCTGTTTTGGCCTCTGCTCTCACTTAGGATTTTAGTTCAGAACTTGCAAATAAGAGACCCAGTTTAAAATGATCTCAGCGCCATCACGTAAACTAAAACAGATTGCTAGTTTTAGATTACAGGTCTCCATCCTTTCACAGATGCATACAGATGAATTTAAGTGTTCTTTATGGTGATTCTCCTGGATTTACAGATGGTTTTATGAATGTTAGCTTATATACATAACATTATGTTGACTATAACAGTATAGTTACAGACTTGGATAACTTTAACTCTGGAACTTAGTATTGATCATTAGAATGGAACAAGTCATATTTTAAAGCACTTAAGATAACAGAAGAAAGAAAAATATATATTTTAGACATGTTGCGCTTCATTAACTGAATATTTGCAAATACATTGATAAAACATTTTATTTTCTAAACATAATTTATAGTATTTGTTGCTGTATTTGAATCTATCTCCCTTAGCTTGTAAGCTCTGAAACTGAGAGCACTGAACTTGAAAATTAAAATAAATAAATAAATAAATAACTTACAATAACTTTGCAATGTTCAGACATCACTTACACGTTCTACAGCATTAGTTTACTTTAAATCTAAAATAACGCTAATGCCAACTGTTAATTTCTGATAATAGGCAGCTGACTGAACCATGCCATAAAGAAAATACAGTACATATTGCTTGAAAAGTAAATTAACCCTTTTGGGGTTCTGGATTTGTTAGTCGGTCATCCAAGCTCTAGTGTGTGTGTCGTACTTACCATCTGCAACAAAATGCTCTGGCACATGGAGAGTGACCTTGACGGTAAGGGGACAGGAATCCTGCGTAGCATAGACAATGGCAATGACACATGTGCTGATGGTAATCAGTGTTAGGGTGACCTTATTTAAAGGACTTTGTGAGTGGCCTAAAGATACAGCAAAAAAGAGAGAGAGGGTGGGAAAAAAACAGAGATAGCTTTAGCAGATTTTAAAGTGCTTAAAAAAGTCAATTTTTTAATGTACAGTACATTGTTTTTGTTGGTAAGAACAGGACACATATAATGTAACCACATCACAACAGAAGGAAAAATCCTCTCCTTGTTCTTTTCAGCTTTCAAACAAACCATTAACTGCACTTCTGTCTCATAATTGACTCATATTTTGTCAATATATGTATGTATAGCATAATTTATTGTGTTAATATAGTATTAATATAGTGTGATAAAATATTTTATTCCCACTGACAGGGTTATAGATTAGTAGTTATGGTTGCACATTGGCTCTGTCAGTGCTCAAAATTTCCCAGATAGACTAAAGGGAAATGTAATTAGCTGCTAAACCTCTGTCTACTAATAGTTATCCTGATACAGAACTTGGCAGGTCAAATAGAGGCTCACAGGAATATAAGAGGTGCAAGTGTGGGCTTAGAAATATGGCTTTGGTTTGATGGAAACTGTTGAGATTCTGAAAATAAATCTCTGTGCAAGATCAAACTCTACATAGTGATACATATTTAGAACAAATGTGCTGATATTTTAAAATGAATGGGATTACTACATTTTAAAAACAAAATCACACCTAAAAAGGTTGAATCATGTCATCTGGACTTCGTTTTTTTTGTTAAAAAGAAACGTTTCGCCCCTCATCCAAGGGGCTTTGTCAATCTGAGGCCTAGCCATCTGGTATTACCCATAAGCCATGAGGGTGGCTTATGGGTAAAATCACACCTAATTTGTCTTCATGAACATTTTCTTATAATCACAGATAAAATATGTCAAATATAAAATCCATCAAACTCACAGAGATACGAATACTTAGAACTTCTTTAATAAATAATCCCACACATGCTCAATGACAGGAAGGTGCACTGAAGTTTGGAGGCAGTGAAATGCAGTTCAAGGTTAAACCAGGGGACACAAAGTTATAATGGTGAATCTATCCAGACTGCACAAGAGAAACCTCAGCTGTCTGCAGCAAAAGTGGCAGCGCAGTTAATCCCTGTGGGGTCGGGGTAGTGTCGGTGGGCTTTTGGAAGGGTTCCTCAATTACGGTAAAAGCTCACTGAGTGAAATAAAGAATGTATGCTCACGATGGTGAACACTTACGGGCACAAACCAAACAAGTCTATGCTTTCAAAGACTTATGTAAAGTCATGGAAAAGTAAAGCAGTCACAAATATATTATATCCCTTAAATAAATAAAGAATTTTCTTTTACCGCTGATTCTTTTTTATTCTATTGTTAACTTGATTCCCTCTGGTCAGCCTTTAGATGGAGTCTACGACCACTGCTGAGTTTGAAGACTTCTCACAAAGATTTTTTTCTGATGACATTTTCAGTAGATTTCACTATATTTTTCATTTACACTTAAACAAATAAGCAACCATTTCCGTGTTTTTGTATTAACTTCATGCATGTTCAAAATTATTTGGAATAAAGGAAATTGTTTGTGTAGTCAGAAAATGTCTTGAGAAGAAGTGAAGTGACTAAAACAGACACTTATTCCAATGTTCGCACACCTTGACCTAATATGCTTTGTCTTTCACTGATGTAAAGAGTGCACTGAAACCACAAGACAAGGGTGTATATCAAGCTTGTTTAAATTATGAGCTACAAGTACTCAAACATGTTAAATGCTCCTGGCTACAAGTCTATCCAGGTGTTAAGCTGCTTTGAGATGCTGGGAATGTCAATGAGAAAGAAGGGTAAGTGTTCAAACTAATGATTAAGGCTTTTTGAGTAATTGTTTTAATGAATGACTGACTCCATGATAAAAAAAAAATGACATTTTGAAAATGAAAAGCAGTAAATGGAATAATAGTTAAAGCTTTTTGTTTATAAGAATCTCCTGAAAAAATATTTTTCAGTGCAAAATGTCCACGGCTAACTCCCTAAACCTCAACATTAGGTTTAAACATGGGTGATGGCTCATGGTTCTGGCTTAATTCTGTTTTTGTTTATTTGTTTGTTTGTTTTTATTGCACAATTCTGCAATAAAGCAGATGAAGAAATGTTGTTTGAACTGAAAGTTAATAAAACATACAGGTTAACATTTAAAAGGGCTTAAATAACTATTAGATAAAAACTTGGAATTACAGTAACCAAGTAAAAAAAAAAAAAACCTCTCAGATCTTTGATAGAAGTTTTATTTCCATAACACTTGAATTGTTGGGTTCAGATATTGATATAGATTTTAGGTTTGACATGTCATCTTTTGTCCTCCACATTACTTATTTAAAAAAAAAAAAATAAACAGCAGTTTAATCAGGTAAAAAAATAAATAAAATTAAAAAAAAGCTGAAAGACATTACTGGACATCTTCTAGGACACTGTTGACTGGACGTCTAAAATTGATTAAAACAAAAAGTTTGGACTTTTTTTTTTTTTTTTTACCTTTATTTTACCAGGATAAAATAAAAAAATAAAAAATAAAAAAAAAATAAACTGTCAAGGGAGACCTGGTCAAGAGGCAGCACAAAAATAAATAAAAAAATAAATAAATAAATACATATAAACAAAGGTCTTTATGTGAGCACTTTCATTCAAAAATTGCAAGTAAGATAGTACCACAATGCCACCTTTCACAGCACTTTTGGTATATTTTATGTCTATTTATTGAATTCCTTACATTGTTGATTTAAGTTTGCATTCAGCTAATACAGTCAAAAAGGAAATGTAAAAACAAACAAAAAATGTAAAGAAGAATGTCAGATAAAAGTTAATTTAATCACTTTATGGATAACCAAGTAGGCTTATAAAGATTATATATACTGTATATAGCTTAGTCACATTCAGATAAATAGAAAATATACTATATAATGTACATCACAGCTCTTGCATCATGCAAAATGCAAGTTAGAATTGTGTTTCCTATTCAAGTTATTTAGACTGAGTTTTATCATGAAACTCCATTTACATCACCTCATATATCTCTGTGAATGTCACTGAGCGGCACTATAGACTAGGACTTTAAACACCACAGGGAGTGTGCATGACTCCTTCCTACTTCCAGCTAAGTGAACAAATTCAGAAATGTCTCGCCTCATTTCACTCTGCTAAAAGCCATATGTATCATTATTCCCATTCATATTCAACTAATACTTTGTAGAAGTTCAGAATTCATTTGTTTTCAAACACATTCTTTTGTTTTTAATTTCCTTTTATATTACTGAATTTGTAGCTGACTGATGTGCTTAAGAGGAAACCCTGCTCTGCAAGTTAGAGCATCTCAAATGTGACACATTTATTACAACACTAAATCACAATCCTGCATTTCTTACCTTTGCTGCGTCGTCGACCTCTGTTCTGCTCTGTGTAAAACTTCATTTGGTTGTCATCTTCAGGCTCTGAACCAGATTCTCCCTGGGGACCATACATGCCTCCAGTTGCTGGCAGTGAAAAGTTGAGATGAAAAAAAGAAAAGACAAATCCATTGAGAATATGATATACAATAATTTCCATATTTTACTTTTTACAGTGATAACTGCTTTATTGAATTATGGGTGGCATGAGCAATGCCACCCAAAATGGAAGAGAACAGGTGGAATATAACTTAGAGAGGTGGAGGTATACACTTGGAAGTCAGGACAGAGTATACAGTATGTGTGAATGAGAGGGAGTCCAGTGGAAAAGTAGAGGCCACAAAGGTGCATGTGCTTGGGGTCCACTGTCCAGGGAAATGGGGAGTGTGGTAAAAGAGGTGAAAAAGGAAGCTTAGGCAGGATGGAGTGGGTGGAGAAACATTTCAGGAGTGATTTACAACAAAAGGGTGTCAGCAAAGGTCAAAGGAAAAGTTTACAAGATGGTGGTGAGCAGATGTGTGGTATACAATAATTTGGAGACAGTGACTCTGACAAAAAGACAGGAGACAGAAATGGAAGTGGCAGAAATGAAGATGTTGAGGTTCTCCTTTGGACTGACAACGGCAGATAAGATTAGGAATGAGATCATCAGAGGTACAGCACATGTTGAACAATGGGAGATAAAGTTAGAGAGGCCAGACTGAGATGGTTTGGACGTAGGGTATGTTGGTAGAAGGATGTTAGAAATGCAGCTGCCAGGAAAAAGACAAAGAAGAGATATATGGATGTAGACAGAGAGGGCATGGAGGTAGTTGGAGTGAGGACAGAGTGATATGGAGGAAGATGACTTGATATGGCAACCACTGAAGAGGGAAAATTGGGAGGAGAAGAAGAAGAAGAAACTGTAACATGAGCAATGTTACCATCTTTATCCACTTGGGTGTCAAGTGTATAAAAATACTAATATCACACAATTATAGTACACGAGGATGACAAAAACTCAAGAACAAATAAAAAAGTGTTGTTTTGTTTTACTTTTGGATCCCCCCTGCTGGTTTGATCAATGGACAGTTTATCTGTGGAGCTCAGTTTTCTAATCACACAGTGCCACTTTTGCCACACTGTTTGTGCATGTGCCTGTGAGCCAATCTGTGATGGAGAGACAGCGAAACAGATGATGCGAGAATCTTTGTTTGTACTGTTTGGTCAGCGCCAAATCAACGCACAAACTGTCACTAAAACTCACAGGGATTGCCTCAAAAGTGATCGTTGTCAAATTGCAAGACTTTTTATATGTTTACACTTCTGAAACGTAAATATGTAAAGTAAATTGGATATTTGTTTGAAATCATTTCCTAATCTGATAAAAAAAAATGTAGAAACAACTAATCAATTCCCTCTCTGCCTATAGTAGTATTTGGTTTATTTTTTTTCCATCTGTATTGCTAATACCCATAGGGTTATAGATTAGTTCTAATCTCCTAGAGTGGAAGTAAAGGACAAAAATATAAAATCATATGATGGAGCATCTAGAGTAGGAGGAAATGCTGTACCTGCTCTCAAACATTTAAGTGAAGAAGTAAAACTACAATTGTGTTAGTGTTTTACAGCAATAATACTTGATAGCATGCACAGGCAACAAACAATGATGCAGAGATGTTTGCTATTTCAAAGGACATAAAAGCATTATTCCCATAGCCATGTCAAGACCACACTTAACTGTAACCAGCTAAAGCTCTTCGAGATTGTGTCTTTCCTACAGCATAATACAGATGAAATGAATTGAAGCAGATACTTTATTAGCTACAAGCCTTTTTTAAGCTTTTGTGTAAGTTTAATTGGGACGTTCTGTACTTGACATCTACTTTTATTCTGGGATAGTCTCATTGCTCCAGATATTTTTTTTATTTTTTTTTTAATTTCTTGTTTTGTCCTGCCATCAAACTGACCTCATTTTCAATTTTGCTGAGAGTACTCAGAGCCTTTTGTCTGTGTTCTCACAGCCAATCTGCCTCAGATGTCATTTTTAAATGGAGACAAGAGTGCTGTGAAAAAGCATTTGCTCCCTTACATGTTCTTTATCTTTTTTTTATTACTTTTTTGTCCTAATTGCACGTTTCAGGTTATCTAACAAATAATTATATCAGACAAATGTAATCTCAGTAAATAAAAAATGCAGTCGTTTGATGGTGATTTCATTTATTTAGGAAATGAAAGCTATCCAAACCAACATGGCCTTATGTGAAAAATTAATTGCCACATAAACCTAATTACTGGTTATGCCACCCTTTGGTGGCAACAAGTGCAATCAAGCATTTGTGATAAACATCCATGAGTTTTTGACATGGCTGAGGAGTTCTGCTGATGTGCTTCAACGTCTTGCTGAAAAACCCACGTGTACTTGAGTTTAAGGTCACAAACTGATGGTCCAGCATTATCTTTCAGGATTTAATGATCTGAAACAGAATTCATTCTTCTAGCAATTACAGCAAGTTGCTGAAGTCCTGGAGCAGTAAAGCAGCCCCATATAGTACACCACTGATGCTACACTACTGTTTGACTGTCAGTAAGGTGTTCTTTTTCTAAAACACAGTTAGTTGTCAGAAGTAATGGAAAGATCACCTTTCAAAAAGTTTCAATTCTGACATCACCTGTTCACCTGCCTTTATAAACTCCACATCCACAATCCACCAGTGCCAAATTATTGAACCTTTTCAAGCAGTAGATGTCCAGCGTTCATGCCACAGCCTTGCGTGACTATCCAGTTCTGACCTCTCGCCTCGACTACGCCTCCTGCCTAACCTTCTGGATCTGGACAAGGATTTCTGACCGCATGTGTATGACCTTGGACTGTTCCACTGGACCTCGTTTCTGGACTTGTCCAAACGTCTCATGCTGCACAGCTCTCCTGCCCTGCTGCAGCTCAATCACCGCTGGTGACGTCATTGGATCCACCTGTCACACGGAGTCTGCTCTCTGCCTGACTGTGAAGGTTAGTGACTGTCTTTTTCCCTCTGAGAACCTTCACAGTCAAAGTCCAGCCTCTAACTCTCCTGTCTCGGCAGATCTGAGAGACCCACGGACCCAGACCTCCACCAGAGATCCTGCTTTAATAAACACTTTAAACCATTCCTGCATTTTGGTGCATGCACTTAATCCAAAACCTGGTTCATGTCACTAAGGGCCAGACAGTTTTAGTTTTAACCCCTAACTGAATAAATTTATCATCTGAAAATTGCACAAGGGTATTTACTCAGGTTTTCTTTGTCTGACATTACGTGGTGAAATTGTTTGCTCTGAAGCACGTGTGTGACAAAAGAAGAAATATGTATAGAGGAAATGGCTTTACTGCATTCGGATACTTGTTAATAAGTTGCTATATTAACAAAAAAGGTTGAATCATGTCATCTGGACTTCGTTTTTTTGTTAAAAAGAAACGTTTCGCCCCTCATCCA
>JARVGV010000578.1:16159188-16173665 GCA_031762435.1 Hypsolebias longignatus | reverse complement strand
AAGAATTTGTTCTTCTTCTGCTGCCTTTCATTTTATATGTATTTTATTTTAACTGTATGGAATAAGTTTTGTTTTAAATTAAATGAAATGAATGAATAAATAAATAAAAAAAATTAAATTAAAAAAATTAATTAAAAAAAATAAAAATATGACCATTGAGAAAGGAAAACATAGTTTATTTCAATAAATAAAAAAATAATTCTAATGAAACACAAACTGACTCAGTCAAAAATCAATGTTTTTGTAGTTGCAGTGAATGAAAAGTTACTTTGTAGACAAAAATATAATAATACTAGTTTTACATATCATAGTTTTAACTAGAAGTGCATTTTTACACATTAGATATATGAAAGTGAGTAAAACTAAAGTGAGTGAATTGTCTGAAGAAGTGGGGTTGTTTACGTTTCTTTGCTTTGGACTATGAGGAAAAATGTCCATGTTGAATACAGCTGTAGATTTAAACAAAGCATTACAATTTATTGAAGGCAGACCTGAATATTGTACATCGAAACTCAATAGTATTCAGAAGAGCCTGCTGCAATATGCATCTATTTTCAAATGATTATGTTGTTTATGCAGATCTGCAGGAAAAAAAAAAAAAAGTAGCTCTTCTCTCCAAGTAAAATACAACTTTGCCATCTGTATCAAGCTACTGTTTTATATATTTTGTGAAAAATGAATTGTCACCATCTGTGCAAAGTAAACCCCAGGAACAATGTGTTTCCCCCAGCAAAGCAAGAGTAATTTCTGGAATATTATTTAACTAAAAGTGCAGCTTAAACATATTGCTGAACTAGTTTTCATGCAAAAAGCAAACAAAAAGGAACGAACAGCTGGTAGAAATGCATTTCTTTACATAAAACATAGACAACATACCAAGAAGCATAGCATTCTCATGCATGCAAGCACAGCCAAATCCACAAAAACAGAGGTCAGATGCTGCACTTGGGAGGCTTTTAATGGGCTGTTTCTGTGTTCGTGCCACTGTGTATCAGGCCTTCAAAGCAGAAGAAAACATCCTTATTCTCTTATGCTAACTTTTTCTGTCACTATCTTTTATGTCAACTGCTCACACTTTCTTACCTTACCTCCTATCGGTGCTATATTTGTTCCTCTGTCCCACTATTTCTCCCAGCAGGAAGCTAAAGTGGCATGTGGCCTAGCATCTGCTATCCATTCTTTCTGTCCAACTACAAGCTGCAGCACAAATAACAGAGCTCGCCTCTCTGGTAAATGTTTCCACTCTAGTAATTCACCTCAGAGAAACTATGTGTGCCCATTACTGGTGTGCATGGATAAATCTCACAACACATACAAATACAGCAGAGCCAGACTATTAGCCTCACATGAGCTTGTTATTACATTAAAACAGGATATTATCTTTATTATGCCCAGACGTCTCGTTAACAGTTACAGTATACAACAGGAACTACAATCATGCCCAACCAATGTTATTTGCCAACCCCCTCACTATCGCATTTTAGTGTAGGTTGCTAAGGCACGGTATGCTTTTAAAGATTCATTTGGGTATTAGAAAAAAATAAATAAACAATTTGAAAAGTACATCTACCCAAGTAGACTTTATGTATATTTTAGGTAATTTCCTTATGCACTTCTGTTATGTTACTTTCCATTTCATTAAGTTTTCTTGGAACAATATTGTACTTAGTGCTTTGTGACAAAACTCAATAAGAAAGAAGGATAAAAGAATAGGTAAGACAATAGGTAAAACCTTACTCTGCAATTTTATAAATTTAAAATCAAACAAATAATATGCAGAGGTGAAGCAATTCCTACAAGCAGAGCTTGACGGCGGCTGTGTGCAAATGTATACACTTATGTCACATACACAGCTGTCAAACAAAGACACCAGTCTTCATCAAAGTCAGATAAATACTGTATACTGTATATACTTAAGGGTACTATGGTGGAAAAAGTATTTAAAACTTGCTTCTTAAACACAGGAAAAATATCTTCAGAAACACAGTGTTATTGCTCACAAAATTATATCTCATGCAACAAAGAGAAGTGTCTGATGTGCATCAGCTGTTGATACACACAAGAAAATATCTAGTATAACTTAATATCAGTGTTTTCAGTTCAGAACAAAAATTAGAGATTCATTTGAGCAATACTGTATTTTGATCTCAAATTTAATTTGCAAGGTTTTGTCAATACAGTAATTATATATTCTACATTATCTTTGCTGAACTTTTGGTAACATTATGGCATTAGTTGATGGCATGTTTGGCCTCCAGTTCTAATGTTAAAAATATTGATGTTATTTTTTATCAGGAAATCTATTTTAACCCCCACATTAAAAAAAAAAAAAAAAAAAGTTAACAGGACCGTTTTCCTCCACCTGTGAAATATCTCTAAGATTAGAAACACAGTTCAAAAATGATGCAGAAAAAACGGGTCACGTCTAGACTGGACTGTTGCAATTGTTTATTATCTGGGTGTACAAAACCTTATTTAAAAAAAAAAAAGTCTTCAGTTAATCCAAAATGCTGCTGCTAGAGTCTTAACGAGTTAGTTGGAGAGATCAAATATCTCCGGTTTCAGCTTCTCTGCGCTGGCTCCTTATCAAATTCAGAATATAATTCAAAATCTTACTTCTAACATACAAACCTCTCAACAACTTAGCACCGTCTTACTTTACAGATCTTGTTCCATATTTTCCTAACAAATCACTTCAATCTCAGACTGCAGGTGTACTTGTGGTTCCTAGAGTTTCCAAAAGTAGAATGGAACAAATATATTTTAGTTATCAAGCTCCTTTCTTGTGGAACCAGTGCTCAATTTGAGCCGGATCCTGCTGGAATAAGATCCGGGAACTCTTTTTTGACAGGGTGCATTCCGGAAACTGTTTGCTCAGATCCGGTAACTCAAATCTTTGCCCCTAAAAGTCGAAAGTCATTGTGCATTTTTATTAAAAATAAAAATAAAAATAAATACAAAAAATATATATTTAAACAGCACAACTAAATTGCAAATCAGTTTGACAAAGTGGCTTATTAATAACAAATTGGTTAATTATTAAAAACACAACAAGATAAATGTTTGATGTGTATTACATTACATCACATATCAAAACAATGGCACTATTTTGTCAAAATAACTGTGATCAAAATGTCAAAAGACAGTCCAATTTACATAAAAAAGGAGCAGGAGCAACGAGCATGACTGAATTTAGTGGAGAAGAGTCAGGCTCAGAACTGTGAAGTGAGTGGGGTGGGGCTTAGGATGCTCGACAGAAGCAAAGCTGCTCCATTCATGCACAAGGAGAGAGCAGTTGTTGTTCTCTAATAGTTACTGAATAGTGTTTATACATGTTTAACAGCCTGTTAAAATACACCAGAATGCAGGAAATGGCATCTACTTCATTCAAAAAATTTCTGGGGGAGGACCCATAGATCCCCCTGCAACCCTGCATCCCCGCTGCTATATGTGTTCCAGCATTGGTCAGTTTACAAATTAAGCCCTGTGTGGAACCAACTTCCAGTTTCTGTCCACGAAGCGGACAACTTGTCTACTTTTAAGATTAGGTCTAATAGACATAATCTATTAGATTAAATATTAGATTAGTCTTTCCTTTTTGATCAATCCTATAGTTAGAGTTGGCTTGGGTTTCCTGAGCTATCCTTTAGTTTTTGTACAGTGCCCTGAGAGGACTTCTGTTGATACTTGGCACTATATAAATAAACTGAACTGAATGAAATTATCAGTAATATTATTTGTTTTCGTGAAGGCAAATATACAGTACTGGTATAGTGCACAGTATATCCTTTTGAAGCCATTCTCTATAGTAATCTGAAGTTGTAGACCTTTGGTTTCCTTGGCTACAGAGAGTCTCTATGCACAAGTTTCTGATGTGCACTAGATAGTTTTGTGTGACACCAATAACCTTTGACTTTCGCATCAGATAGCTTCTCATTTGCATGTAATACTTTGCCATGTGCATGCTAAAACAATTATTTTCCTGCAATGTCTACTTTTAATACATTTTGTCTCCATACACATTGATCATTTAATAGGATGTTGTGAATTATTGTCTTCCTTTACATAAAATTGCTTGTAGGCTGTTAAAATGAGCCGTTTCAGAGGCAGGGAAAAGCACCATTCTCCTTTTATAATGATTTTATAATTTCACAGTTAACACTTGACAAATTTTATCTATGTAGAGTATTTTAGCATAAGTAGAATATGTGAGATTTTATTCCAATACATACTGTATAAAAGCAGAGTTCAGCCATTCCACAGTCAGGTAATGACTAGATAAATTAAAATGACCAAGAAGTCCCACCTAATCATAAACTCTGATTGCACTGTGACTGAAAAATGAAATAAAATCAGCAGCTTAACCGGAAAGTGCTACGTTGACCTTTACATTTCTAACACCCCCACCCCCTTTTCTTGTGCAGGAAAAGCAGTGCACGTTCCCATTCCTATTTCATGCCTTTTTTCATTGTCTCATGTCCTATCCCATCATTACTCTGCCCTTCTGTCCTCCTCTTGTTCAAACCACAAGGCCTGATGAAAAAGATTTAAGGGCAGATGAAGCTACTTTGAAGTCTACCTTTTTGAATTATAGCAGTTGGGGCTGATTTGACGATGCACTCCACCCGCCCACCTGATAGATCTCTCCCAGTGTTTTCTGTGCCTTAGTCCCCGCCTTGTACTCCCACCATGTCCCTGCTTCAGTCAGACAAACACTGTCTGTTTTAATATCTTGAACCCATGGTTCAATGCTGAATGATTGATTTCCGTTCTCTCTCACTCAATATTGAGGTAAATAACTTCATGCAAGAAAGCTGATATAAATATGCAATAGCTGCAAAAACAAGTTTTTTTAAACACAGTTTCTAAAGCACTTGATTTTATCACACTTTCAGTTGCAAAATATTAAAGTTATTCTATTTTTAAGACAATACAATACATGTGTAAATGTTAACTGAGAAAAAATTGTTATATCACATGCAATTAATCATTTGTCACTTCAAAAACATAATTCTTTATTTTGCTGGTAAAAAAAAAAAAAATCAGTGTGTTGGCAAACTGTAGAAACTGTTTTTTTTTTTTTTACAGCATCAAAACTAATTTAGTTTACACAAATAAACTCATATGCAATCCAGTTTAATTATTAGTCACTAGGTATAAAGGATCATTGTCAATGCATAGCATGTCTTTAAATATGATGCCGTTGCTTTTGACCTGTCCAGGGTGTTCCACTCTCTCATACAATGACTGCACCAGCTGCCCAAGACAGAAAATAAAATCAGATAAAAAAAAAAATGAATGAATGATCAAGTGTTCAGTTACAGTTCAAATATCCCACATTAAATATTTGTGAAAAATATTGTACAAACACCCTCCATCCCACCACCAAATGGAAATTAAAAACATACATAGACAATAAATAATAATAATAATAATGGCTACAACAACCTTCAACCTACTTAAAATGACAAATTTAGGTGGCATAAAACATAATTTAAAATTTTGCTGACATTAAAGCAGTCTTAGTTAAAAAAAATACATTTTTTTAATCACCATTGTGAAGAAAGTTGTTATATTTCTCAGTATAATCACATCCCATAATGCTTAACCTTTGCACCGTAACACAGACTTAATTGCTTGATGACCATGCATCACAGTTTGCTCATTATTGTGGCAAATTAGAATTATGAAAAAAAAAAAAAAGTAATGATACTGGGACCCCAAACCCGCCTAACCAATTCACATTACAGCTCTTTTATTTGCTTTGATGAGGGATGAATGATAGTTAAACACAGTTAAATAGTGTAAGTCAAACGTAAGCTCACATGGACCCCTTTATATAGTATTTCTGGAAAAAAAGAAAAAAAAGAAAAGAAAAGGCAATGCCAATATTCGCACGTTTCACGGGGGATTTGTTTAGCCCTACAACTGATGATAACAAGGTAGAAGAAGGTCTGGACAATGAGGCCCTTGGGATGGCTTTGACTGACAAAGAGGCAGAGCAGAAATAAAATAAAATAAAATTAAAAAATTAAAAATAAAAGTTAAAAGTTAGCATACATGTAAGAAAAATAGTCCATACCTGTAAAGGGTAGGAAGCAGGAAAGTAAAAATGGACAATTTTTTTTTTCACAATTTGCTTGGGGGCCTTTTTTATTTTATTTTTTTCAAAATGTTTCCCAAGCCACACAGACATGGCTTTGTTCACACCATAGTGCTCAGAGGCAGTATTGTGTAATATTTAATAGAACGGAGAGCAAATTTAAGACTGAATCCGTGAAAGATTTTTGCTGTCCGCTAAATACCTTAACCTTACATAAGTCTGAGTTTATTGGAGCTATGTGTGATTATAAATGTATTTCATTTATGTATTTTATATTTTTCATGTGCACTTCTGTCCAATGTAGCTCAGGTCTCACCACATTATATATTTTCTTTCATTTAGCTTGAAGTTAGGCATGCAGCTGTCAACCAAGTGCTGCCACAACAGCTTGGGAATAAACCTGTCAGGAAACGCCTGGAGCTAAAGAAAATTAAGCTTTTGTCCATTCAAGCCAGGTGGAATTAAAAAAAAAAAAAATTATATATAAAATTGTCCATCCTTGATTTGCACTCGAGGACAAAGGCTTGTATCTCTGCTCTGCATTGCAGCTCAATGGCAGTTTTCCAAATCCAACAAACAAACAAACAAAAAAAAAAATAATAAAGAACTTGCACCTGTTTTTGCCAAGTTATGCATGATTTAAGAAAAATATGCATAGTTGGTATATTTAAAAATAACAGAGAAATAAAGTGGAGCATGACCACTAAACTGATTTGAAAATGCTAATGATGACAAAAGTCTAAATAACTTTACCAAGTCATCTTCAAAAACCACAGATGTTCACAGTTTGGCTCTTAAATCATTAATGGCTGCTAACAGAACACATCTGCTACCATTAGAGTAGGAAGGAGGGCAAACAAGCAGTTCAAATGCATATTAACAGAACATTTCATTGAGACTTTAACTAATGCACTTCAAAAGGCCATTAGAAAATAAGTGAGAATGGAAAGGAATGATTTGTGAGATGTAGAGTGAAAAAAAAAAAAAAGGCTGGAGAAGAAGCATATTGGTGGTGTCATCTCTAAAGATCAACGAGGTTACTCAAACATTCAGAGTAGTTTAATTTGATTCAGTATATATCTGACATTAGTGCAAAAAATATCTTAAAATAAATGAATCCGTCAAATTGTATGTCTTTGCATTTAAGTTTAAATATGCCGCTCACCATCACCAGTTAATGACACACCAGACTAAATTAATGGCAATACAAACAGTGCTTCCTGCAAAAAGGGTGCCTTTCACAATGAGGGTGCATTTTTAGCACATTTACAGTTCATACCCTAAAAGGAGGAACAATGTCAGGGAAAATGACAAGAATTGTATTTTTTTTTTAACTATGGAACCTTCTGACGTCTATATTTCTACAACTGACTTTCACACACAGCAAGAAAACAATTGCTCAAGTGTTAATCACATTTTGTTTCATAATTCTACTTGATTTTCAAATTCCCATAAATTGCAATGTGTAAAACATAGAATGTGCAAAGGTAAAGAGTGCTTGATGTTCAAAGTGCATTACTAATAGGTGCATACTTAATGCTTTTCTATGAGGATAAATACAGTATTCTTCTAACCACTTAAACACCACACACTCAAACTGTATGGAGAAAATATGTATTATCTTATTTTTAAGACCATGAATAATTTCATTTTGAGCCTACATCAAAGTCACTCTGTCTAAGACAAGGGTGTCAAACTGACTTACAAAAGGGGTCCAAAATCAAAACCTTTTTCAAACTAAGGGTCGGTTTCAGAATCTACATTAACTCAAGTTAGAAACCCAATATATTTTCTTAGTTGCAGGTTCCTCAACAAGAGTTTGATTAGTCTCATTTGACATTCACTGTTGCACTTTTGACATCATAATCTAAGATTACTGAAAAAATAAAATAAAATAAATAAAGTGACAAAAGTATTTTACACTTAAAATAACATCTTGGGGGCCAAATAAGATGTCAACGAGGGCCACATTTGGCCCCCGGGCCTTGAGTTTGACACATATGACATGGAAGATTACTGGTGGCAGATTGTAGACCAGTGAAGTATTCAGTGTAAATATTCATAAACTGCTGAACTTTGGTTAATGCAGAAGTGTAAATGATTAAAGAAAATAGTGCTGAGTGATATTTAAAAAAAAAATAAAATAAAAAAATACTGAAATCTGTCAGTTTGGCTCCGATGAGCCATCATCAGCTCAACACTTGTCTGGTATTCCTGATACAACAAGTCCACACAGCCCTCACTTCAAGAAGTCTGAAGTGTCCCTTTAAGCTTCTCTGAAAATGTTTGTATTGTTTGGTCATCATGATGGTGCCGTTGAAGGTGGACCTCATCAGCCTCACTCCAGTCTTCAGTCTGTCTCAATCAAAATACAGTTACTTCAGTTCAGTTTAATTAATGCACTCTTTAATGACTCCTTTTCTTTCTGCATTTGAATGAAGACAAAACCAGTTACGCTTTTCTGTGAAGCCATCTTGCTTTTGTGTTGTAGGTGAGTTAGATCCTTGGATTGTTGCTTCCTCCTCTCATCCATCCAGCAGCTGGTGAAGGCAGTGCCTGCTGTCTATTTGCTCTCATTCAGGGGATTCACTTGAGAGGCCACAGCTCAAATAAATTCACTCACCAGCCACTGCTCAGTGGGGACCTCTCACTCCTCTCCCTCTGTCTCTGCCTCTCAGTCTGCCTCCACATCACTTGGCCTCCAACTCTGTTCTCTGTCTTTTTTCTCTCTCTCTCTGTTTGTTCCCTTGAGTTCACCGGGGGGTTTTGTTTCCTAACTTCCACTGAATCGTTCTAGCCTCTGTGGCCTTCTCTGCTGCAGGTGGGAAACAATGCAAGAATATTGAGGAAACTGTCAATCTTGATTAAATTGACCTATGCAAATCCTGCATAGAAAAACATCGCTAATTGTCAGTACTTGAAGTAATCGCTCTGAAGCTCAACCCACTAAAAAAGCTTTATTTGTCTCCTTCAGAGTTTTTATTGAATACGTCTTACAAAGCTGTGAGATATTTGACCATGCTGCATGATCACAAACTCTTATTAGCTGATGGGTGTGTACTCATGTGCACACCGACCCCACGTCTTGAGTTCCTCTTCTCCCAGAAGGAGCATGAATAAAAGAGGAGACAGGCCCATCTCTCTGCAGCAGCAGTGGTGTTGTTTTCTGCTGGTGTCTGGACTTAAGGATGTGCTCCATCTTAGGCCTTGTCTGCTCTGAACATTTTCTGTTCAGCCATGTCTGTAAAAAAAAAAACAATGTCACACACACGTGACAGACTACACTGTTTATTTAGGCCAGAAATGTACTACAACTTGAATGTGATCATTTCTATTTACTTTCCCAGCCTTTTAATATAAAAAAAACTGCTTTTTTATGGTCAGTAAAAACAAAACTGACACACATTATTGTAGGTGTTAAGGCGTTGTGATAAGGATTTATTGAGTAAATGTTAAAATGCAACATAATTTCCAGCTGTCCTTGACAGTCATTAAATTTTAGGCCACATTAAAGCAGACTTATTGTTGCTGTGCGATCAGGTGCAGAACATAGTTCTGGATTTATCAGAAATTCAATTTTGAGTCCATAGTTCATGAAATTATTGACATTAAGACAACACACACGCACAGGCCCCTGTGCCTGCGTGCGTGCGTGTGTGCCTACATCTCTGTATTCTCTTAACTGCTTTCCAAATCGATACTTAAAACTCTCCAGGGTTTCTTTGCCCTGCCAGAGAAGCAGTTATGAATTCTGAAGACTCAGCTGACTGAACCTCTGACCCCAAAAAACGCCCACTGGAAAAGAAAAAGAAAGATACAAAGAAAGAATGATACCACTATGTTATTTCTGTTTCTGTAAACAATTGGAATGAAAAATAATAATACTAATAAAAAAATCTCATTTCTTTTTATATTTGAGTCTCCTGAATGACCTCAATTCTCAGGTGGTCTGAAAAAGAACAAGTTCAAATTGAAGAATCCACCACCAGGGAAGAAAGGAGACACCTACAGTAAACAAAACACGTGGCAACAACAACACAATAACTCTTTAAAGGATATTCAGGTAGTCCCCGAGATACGAACGGGTTCCGGACCTTAGGACCGTTCGTAGCTCGATTCTGCCGTAGGTCAGAGCCGAACGTACATGGCGCTGTACGTCCGCATTTACGGCCGCAAATCGAAACTAAAACGGCGATCGGTAACGTCTTTTTAAACATGTTTTTTCAATGTAAAACAACATCAAACAGCCGTTTTAATGTTTTTTTTTATGTGTTTCCAAGCAGTTAACTAACAAAATACCCTAAAAAAAATAAAATAAAATAAAATGCTGCATAAAAAGGCAACGTACGGCGCGATGACGTCACTGGGGATGGAGCCGTAAGTACGGAGCACCGTAGGTCGATGGCGCCGTAGGTCTGGGACCGCCTGTAGTTGTTTTAGATGTCTGCATTAACAAAACCTTTAGATCAAATGTTCTGTTATTTTCTTGGTCAACTTCAAAATTTTGTTTTCCATTTTTTTTAATACCTAATGTTTATAATCAGGGATATTAAAAAAGCAGCACAAAATCATTTGGAGTACTGTAGTCCCTTGTTTATTGCAGGGATCCATACTCTGAGGCCCTGCGATAAGTGAAAAACTATGAAGTACAAATAGTAGTACAAGTAGTAAGTAGTAGAGCTGCACTCTTGGCCACGCCCATTTCTCTGCTCTGCATGGAGAGCAGCTATCAGCTGATTTCCATGCAGAGCAGTGATCAGCTGCAGGAGAAAGCTTATCCCACAGCTGTGGACTGCACACAGGTGCTCAATCATTTAAACTAATTTATTAAAAAAAAATTTAAATCCATGTGGCTCATCCATTAGTCAGCCATTGTGTTTCATGTCCAATCTTACTTTGAAAAACCGCAATATAGCGAGTCCACTAAACATGAACTGCAAAGTCGCGAGGGACTACTGTATTTTCAAAGTGAATAAGGCTGAGACTCGAATATGAAGTGTTTGTCATTGAAATGAATAACTGACTGCTGCTTCTGACTGCTGCTTCTGACTGCAGCTGGGCTCTGATAAGATTAACAGGGTAGGGAGTGGTATTTTTATTTTTATTTTTTTCTGTTCAGGAAGTCAGAATGGGTCAGAGCCTCAGACAAGTGAAGGCATTGATAAGTGTGAACTTGTAAATGCATTGATCTTCTGTGATTGCTGGCTGTTCTCCAAAGCTTTGTAAATAAATGTGACAAAACCTACACCTGGTTGTTTTGGGAATCTCTTTTATCCATGACAGTATTCGATATGTTTTATTTTTTTTATTTTTTTTATTGCCATGGTTTGTATATTTATCATCCTTAAGATTAGCTTATAAGCCATTTAGCTAAAGTGTTTAATGTTAGAAGGAAAGTATCCTGGGCCTAAGTGCTAACTAGATATTTTAACTGTATAAGACAGTGCATCAAGATAACAAATGAAGCAGCAGACACACTGCATAAAAGTAAAAATACCACAAGGTTCAGTCAAATGTCAGCCTTGTTAAAATTACTCCAAATGAACAAAGAAGATTTTAGCTCAGCACAATTAGGTGAATATGTAAAATCTATGTGCAGGAAAGATAAGATGGGATGTTTGTTGCATAGAAAACAAGTCAGACGTAATGAAGCTGGCATTAACAGGAACTCTGAGCTTCTTGTGCCTTTTTGTGTTTATGGTTTGTCATTTTTACAGAAATATCTGTGTGATTTTGTTCAGTATGTGTGTACTTAACCCCCTTCAGCCACTCTGTGTTTACCAGTCAGGAGGAGCAGTGGGAAGCTTAATGTGCAGCTTATTTAAAAGGAAGTGCATGAGGGGTTTCATGCCCCCATCAGTCCTCTCCTAGTGCCCTCTCATGCCTGCAGCTCTGCTCAAGGTTTTCATGCAGCCAGAAACCTCAATTCAGCCCATTACTGATGAAGCACATGGCGTTTAGCATCCTGTCTTTTGATGTCAGTCATAGTTGACAGATGCAGCCCAGGTGTGCATGCTGTATATAATGACAGTGATGAAGAGAGCTAAAGTTACATAAAAGAATCCCACGGCACATCTTTGACCATGTATTTTGAGATAAAAGTTGCTTTTATTTCTGCTGAATCCTCTACCTCCCCTTGTAGCTTTGAATAGGTTTTATGGATTTCTTACATTTTCAGATTTCTTTTGTTAATGTCCTCCTAATTTACTGGGTTTTGTGGCATTCTGTGCAGCTGGCCAGAACAACAATCAAAGCAATTGTGCAGGATAGCAGGAGAGCACATTAATACAGCAGAAGAACAGCAAGACATGTTCTGTCATTATGACTTGGACTTTCAGAGACCACACTTCCCTCTGTGCCACCTCCACGCCAGTGTTACGTCTGCAGAAACACGTTCTCAGATGAAGGTGCTGAATATAGAAGAGGCTTTGCTGGGTTTTGATTAAGACTAAAAGTGATGCTTTCTCCCGTTTACATAGATAAGAACGTCTTCTTTATTTATTTATTTTTTATTATTGAGGGCAGGTCACAAACACAAAGCACCATAATGGAGGTGAAACTTTCAGCCAGAGCAGAATATATCCCCAAGGTCGATTGTACTAAAGAACAGTAAGTCCTGTTTCATGTTTGTATCCATTTTTTCCCTGTTAGTTGTACCCCAACATTTGATAAAAGGAGCAGTGTCAGTGTAGCAGCAGGACTCTCAAAGCTTGTTTGATGAGGCTGTTTTTCTTGTCGCCAAACGTGGTTTGTGGCTGTCCACCTCGAGGTGCAGCGCCACATTACTGCGGGTTTATCCTTGTGTCAATGATGGGCACTTTGTTCTTACAGGCTTCCTTTAAAGCTTAGGGACAGATTTGTTCGTTCAGGGTGCACAGAAAAAAAATGAAGTCATTTCTGCTGTGTCGCATCTTTTTTACTGTGCCATAGGAAAGCAGAAAAATATTGCGTGTGTATACATATAAATAAATAAACAAATAAATAAATAAATATATAATCGTAATCAAAATTATTCTCGAATATATTTAAGAATAATCACATTATTATGCACAAAATTAAATTATGACTCAAAGACATTTAGAGCATTTTTGATGTGCTGTTTTATGTAACAAAAGTTCAATACATTTTTAAAAAAAAGACCCTTTTTAACAGCAGTTTTCTCCTAGCAATTAAACTATTTCAAGTAACATTAAATATGAATAACATCATATCACATATGAAATTAAAGCTATTTGCTATAGCAATAATGTTTTTAGTTTATTTTAGAGAAGAAAAAAAGATACCTTCAAACTTAAAAGCCCCAATCATAACAGATTAACAACAAATCCAAAACTATACTGTTTTTTTTTTTTTTTTTTTTTTTTTTCTAGTGTTCCTCTTGGAAAAAAGGTAAAGTGCTTGTACACAATAAGAATTTAATAAATAAGAAAACAGAATTGACTGTGCCGGAGAGGTTTTAGACTTTATAGTACCAGTTTGCACTGGATTTCCTGTGGAAAATCTCAGTCAAAAGAAGAAAATAAAAACTTTTAGTGATGAATTGTTTGTTCCTCCGACTGTACCTTTCCTACTCTGCAGGTTCTTAGGACATCACACAGGCTAGTTTTACACAATATTAATTTGCCTGCAATTTGTAGCTACTGGTATTCACTTCTATATAGTATGTGTTACAGTTCAGCGTTGCATTGCTTACAGATAAATTTCCTTCTATCCAGCCTGCCGTCGGGAAAAGTTTTATAATATTGCACCATGTCAAAGTCAGTTACCTTTCTCCATGTTTCTGTCCTCACTGCTCAGTTTCTGATAGGGTTCAATTGAGCACTGTGCAGCAGCATCCCTACAAAACAAAGGCTCTCATTGGTTGAGACGTGTGATAATGCCCATTCATAGCCAGTAGTGATCAACATCCTGCCCCCTGTGACCAACACGTTTGTCTGTGCATTCACAACCACAGACATATGTTCAGCTCCTGAGCAACAGACTTAAAAAGTAATAAAAACAAAACAGTGTTAATGTGGAAAAAAAAACAAAAAAAAACATCGCTGTTAATTATTTTCTACGTTAACACAGTTTTCTCAGCCAAGATGTAAGAGTTTGATAGGATTTATTTTATTACCTCCAATTTCTACATGTGTCCAGTTTCACTACTTTTTTGTCTGTCTAAAGAGATCTCACTTGTAAATGAGTCTTGGAGGCTCAATGTGACGTATCTGTCTAAATAAAATTGAATGAAAAGAAATAAATGACACGTTAATGGGCCCAGCAGTTTTATATATTACATATACAGGTAGTCCCCAACTTACGAACGGGTTCCGGACCTAAGGACCGTTCGTAACTCGATTCTGCCGTAAGTCGGAGCCGAACGCACGTGGCG
>JARVGV010000578.1:15955868-15973099 GCA_031762435.1 Hypsolebias longignatus | reverse complement strand
TATTTATATATATAGTATATAGTGTAGTGGAGGATTTACATGTAGGGTAAAATAACACTGGCTAGGGACGCTGAATGATGAACTTTAATCAACAAACAAAAGTACTGCTCTGACAGTATGACTACAATCATTAATTCAAAAGTTATAGAAACAAGCAAAGTGCATAACAATCAAGAAACCACAACTTGGCTATGTTTCATTCCTTCAGTGGTTGACTTAATCGTATTCATTGCTGTCAATGTAGACATCAAAATAAACTATAGCTGCTTTATCAACAAAACAAACAATTTTTTTTTTTTTATGTACATCGTGCAACAGCTTCATCATTTATTTTCTCATTGTTCAGATTAGAGCTGCCATTGGGTGGCATTGTCACATTTTTAATTTAATATTGACTAGTGTAGGTACCAGAGCAGCCAACACTGATAAGAAAGACAAACAAGACATTGACAAGGTAACTTTTCTTGCAGATACTATGAGACTTTGTTACATTGTCACTTTGCATTGCACAAATTTAACTAGTCATCGAGGGAGAGATTTATCATCTGCCCTGCTCCCATCAAATTACGTTCTAGCAAGGCTTCAAGTCAGTGTACTTCAAGGCAGGTTGATTTCAGCTTTCTTATCTCAAGTCAAAATAAAATCTAATTTCATTGGTCTGCGAGTTAAGCTACCACTTGCCACTACCTGATGACCACTTAATACTAGCACATGACTCATAAAAATGGTCTACAAGTAATAAAGCATGCAGAGTCCAGTGAAGAATCCAGACAACATTGAACTGATGTCTTGAATGATTTATTGCGTAAGGAAAAAAAAAAAAAAGTACAACAGGGTTGTGCTACCTAATAGAACACTTTTTTTTTTTTTTTTTAATAATTGACTCTAACAGTTGAAGTAATTTTAAAAATAAGTGGAATGCCCCATACCAATCTCGTCTATCAAAAAAATTTTTTTTAAAAAAAAAAAAAAAAAAAAAAAAAAAAAAAACAAACAGAAAAACAAGGGGAAATAAATAAATAAAACCATAAGTCCGGTTATATCCATCAAATCCTGATCTCCAGTCAGTCATCCTTGTCTAAGTCCTCAGAATTATTCTTTCCTCCCTAAAGCTTATGTGGGTGAGTGTGTGCCTGCATGCCCATGCTTTGACTCAGTCCTCAGAGTGGTTGGTTGTATCTGTATGAACGGAAGGAGAGTGGGTGGTCAAAGACACCAAGCCCTTAATCCATGAGATAACAGGGAATGAGGGCAGGCAGACCACGGGTCTGGTTTTAGCTAATAAAAGAGAGTGATAGAGACAGCAGCTACATTCTTCCTATGGCCTTGGCAGGGTGGGAGTCAAACGACATCTGTTTACTTAACTGGCTAAAAAGAGCTAAATACATTCAGTTGTTTCCCCCTTTAAAACACTGATGCTGGTCCAAAAGTGTACAAATACAATTAAATGGTCTTGTGAAGAGTCATCTCATCTTTTCTATCATTCAGAGCCTAGTAAAACACTAAATAAATACTGGAATTATTATGATCAAAGAACTGGAAATGCCTACCGTGCTTCCATTGCAATTTAATATAAGTGTTGACAGTGGAGTATTTAACACCCTAAGTTGTGCTTCCTGTCAGCTGCAAAGCCACAAAATAAAGGAGTCCTATTTGACGCAACTTCCAAATAACACTTGGAATGAGCTAATCTCAAATAGGAGTAAATTTACTATTTCATGTGGCTCTATGGAATATAGAGAAATGAAACAAAACTTTTAGTGTGAGTCTAGTAATAACGTTGCATTGCTATATTGAAAAGATGGTTGGAGGGAACCAGTCTGCAGACATCTGTGTAAACAGTTTAATTAAGACCATGTTTGATAAATTATAGCTGGGGAAGACACTGCCGGTTCTAATACTTCAGTTTCTTAATTACACAAGACATCCGTGTGTTCATTCTCTTTGCCACCCCACCAATACTATCCCCCTAAATACAATGATAGAAATTGAAAAACTAGAAAAGGGAAAGTGCATTTCACACTCTACTGAAGCAAAGCAAGCAATTTGAAATTAATCAAAACACAATAAGTTTACAACATGATAAAGAGGAGCTGCGCATAAAATGATTATAGTTGATTTTTGACGGAAAGGCTTCCATTTTATGCCCTGAATTAATTTTTGACTTTCATTTTGTATCAGAATTCATACATATTTGTATTTAAATAGACTAAAATATGTACATCCATTGATTCATGTATTGTTGATGGCATACATGTGTCTGTGTAGAAGAATTCTCATGGGAAATAGTTTCATATTTGATTTGGACAGTTAAATATAGATGTGGCCTTTTTTTAAATATATAAAAAAAAAAAAAAAAAAAAAAAAAAACTAAAGGTCTGCATCAATGAAGCCAAGTACTGAGTGCCAGCACTCATGATAACAATAGCGTTGACTTAACCTTGTGAACTTGGAATGACAGAAGAGCACATTTCATGCTCAGGGTTAGTCATTGTTAGTTAGACAATATGTGTATATATTGTTTTACCCCTCCATTGAAAATCCTAATCACCTTCAAAAGCAGTATCTTACTTAAGATGTGTGTCTGCAGAACAGAATACATATAGCTAAATGGGGCAAATATCTTATAACTGTTTCAATTATTTTATAGACTGTCAGTCACAAAGGTATATTATGAAGAAATAAGTTTTACTGGATGCTGGATTTTTCTATAATCTTCATAGTTTCATATCAAGCAGTGCACAGTTTCCATAAGTAAGGAGCACTATGCATTCCTGCAAGCTCAACTTGGAAATCTGTCTGGGAGATTAGGGAAGTTTCCAAGCTATTCATAACCCTCACCCACATCCCATTCTCCCCAGAGTACTTGGCTCAGTGGAAGAATCCTCTCCTGTTCAGCTGGACTGGTCTATTTCTGATGTGCCTCTCATGTCATGTTTAGAGCGTGTCTCTGAATGGCTTGTACCTGTTTATCCCGGCAGCACATGGGCTTATGTGATGTTTGCCTCAGAGCTTACCAGGTGCTTTTCTCAGCTGGAACGCCGTTATGCTGAATTTAGACACCTAATCCTGACAAAAGTGGACCAAACATGTCTTAGGATTGGTTCCACTATCCATCAGATTTTTTTTTTTATACATTCCTATTTTTTTCCGAGTTTTGTCTATTCTCCTTTATTTATTTATTTTTTCCAACCCAGTGATATATGCCCTAAAAGAGATGTGTTCTATGACAGAAGTGATTTAAGCCACCATTTATTTGATACAGTAAAAAAGGACCCTTGTTAATTCTATAACTGATATTCTCAATCATACAAATAGCTCTAATAACAAAGAAAGGTGTTTAAAAAGCTCATTCTGTGACCATAATGAGTTGTATTGACAGCTGTTCACATATTGACACAACATAATCAGAAAGATAAAGCTGCTACAGAACAATCAGAACCAGAGGGAGCTAAGTAGCTTAATGAGCATTGCTAAGATTCTTTCGTGGCTGGCAAAATGACTTCACGTCTATTATCAGAATCAGATTTATTATCATTGTACCTGAATACAGTGAAATTATGTTCGAACAGTTGTCCGAAATATGGTTGGAGTGCATGTTGCTGCTGCTGAAAAGTGCGGCCTCTAATTCTTTATCAGAATACTTTTAAATAGAAAAAGGGAAGAACCGATGGTGGTATTACAAAAAAAAGACATCTTATCCCATCAGAACACGATTTGAGACATTACAAAATCTCTACCAGCGAGCACATTCAAAAACATGATTACATATGCATTTGTCATCAAGGTGTTGAGATTTGTCCATTTTCATGTTTGATTTGAACATAGTAATGAACGTTTCAAACTTAAAAACAGTGTCAGTCCTTTAAATGTGCAATGATGTTGTTCACATTTGGTGAAATGTATTTGGACATACGCATATATACTCTGAACATAAGACAACCCATATGATGCCACTGACACTTGGTAGAGGTTCAGGTTTCATTTCAGGTTTGGTTTATTTGTTAAATGCAAAATCAACTCAGGGCGAGAAGAAACATCTCGACTCGCTAAAAAAAAAAAAAAATAACAGCAAGAGCAAATACCAAAGCATGCAACAAAAATACATAAACAAGGTGACAAATGTGAAAAGGCATAAATCTAAGCAGCATGGTCCTATTGGCAGAGTGGTTCTGATGACAGTGATGTTATTCTATAGGTTATCCTAGGTTATACTGTTAGCAGTCTGGTTCAGTTAGCAGTGAGTTTTCTCAACATAGTCCCATAAGCACCATGGTACTGTTAGCGGTGTGGTTTGGTTAGCAGCCTGGTCCTGTTAATAGCGTTAGCAGGTCTTGTTAGCAGCATGATCATAATAAGGACTGCAGCAGCTGCCCTCCCAGACTGCCCTCCAGAACTGGGTCAGACAAACAGAACGTCCAAGGTTTCCTCACGGAACCAATCGGGTCCATAGAGTGCGGTCCGTGCAGGCAGATGAAGGATTCTGTTAGCCGCATTAGCAGGTCTTGTTAGTAGGTCCCGTCAGCAGCTTGTTGGTAATAATGAATGCAGCAGCTGCCCTCCAATACCCTCTAGAACCAGGTCTGACAGGTGGAGAACATACAAGGTTTCCCAGCAGAACTGAACGGGTCCGTAGAGTTTGGTCCATGCAGGCAGGTGGAGGATCATGGAGACAGCCGCCATGACAGGCCTGAGCCTGAGGCTGGAAGGACTGAACCACAATGGCAGGATGGCACGATGGCAAGGCAGCGACACAGAAAACGTCACAAATGTGTTGCGGTCATACCTGTACCATGGATGTGCAGTGTATGTGTAAAAAAATAAATGAATAAAAAATAAATAAATCAAAAACAACAGGAACATAAAAAGATAGAGTCCAAGCGTAGCTCCTGCCAGTGCTACCTTTCTGCAGTGCACACAACTTCAGAGTCAGAATTGTTAGATATGCTAATGTAAATACTGTACAGTGCTTCCTCTGACTTTTTTCCAGATTCTGTCTAATCACACTTAACAATCGAGTCATGAATGTGTTTACTGTTTTAGAATACATGTGCTTTTTATGCACATGATTTCTGAGAATACAACAGGAATAATCAAACTGATTCAACATAAACAGTCAATGACTGATTGTTTTTTACATTTTGAAGTCACCTTTATTCGCTAAAACATGACATTAAATACATAAAAAAAATGTCCAACAACACATTTGTCTTCAAAACCACACATGCTCAAAGTCAAACATTTTCAATTTAGGAATTTGCAGTTTTCTTTCTGTCTTTCTCTCTTTGTCTCTCTTTATCCTGAGTCATGTAAGGTCATGATGAGCCAACATATTATCACTGTATAAAAACATACATTTAATTATGACATGTTCAAGGTGTACCCTGCCTCTCACACCAGCTCCCTCTGCACCCGGCATAAAAAGAGAGCAAATTAAATTGATAAATTAATAATTAATTTAGCAAATACAAATGTACTGCAGCCTATGTGTGTTTTTCAAAGATTCAGGGGTTAAGCCCTGTCTCCACAGTGATCTTCTGTCATTGTGAAGAAAACAAAGTTTTCAATAATAAAATACAAGAACCTTTTTGTTATTAGGACTGTTGTATTTTGGTCATTTTCCTTAAATGCTGACATCCTATCTTATTGCTCCCAAACTACAAGTTGCGTTGAATCTAAAAATGAAGAAATAATATTAGGGGAATTGGTGAACATTAATAGCTTCAGATGAGAAAGTTTGTTCATTCCAGGAGGGTTTCAGTTCAGTAAAATAACATTAATATGATTGTGGAAAAGAAAAAAAAAAGACTAAAAAATATGGTACATTAACTTTTTTCATTAGGGAAATTGTCATCTCCTCTCTCAGGCAATAGGCATTAACATTAAAATTTGTTGCAAATGGATCTTTGCAAATCATTCTATCTACGTGATGAGACGAGGGCAGTTGCTGGGCAACAGATGCGGTTGTACATGCTGGTCTTTGAGGAATCTGGGGCTTCATCCAATAAGGTCAGTGACTCTTCTCAGCTGTAGATGTGACCACAGAGCAGGATGTAGATGATTCACACTTTCCTGGAATGTTTTTCAGACTGGAAAATCTCATAATAAAAGCTTCAGCTTTTATATGCTGGACTTTTAGCTATTTGATCAGAAATAGTCTTTTTACAGCTGAAAATTAAGGGATGGACTAGAGATTTTAATTTGGGTACACAAATACATGTCTTTGATAAAAAAAAAGAGTAACATTTTAGGTTTTTGCAACATAATTACAAATGAAAACACCAAGGCTTATTGAAAGAGGTGCTCAGGAACTGACAGCAGACATACAGAGGTGGTGTTAGAGGTGATAATCCCAGATGAGCGTCACTTCCAAGAAGTCAATTACAGACTTTTATCACACCATCTGTTCAGCAAACATGGAGATTTGAACCGTTTACGTTTGATAAAATTGATTCATCTACATGATAAAAGACTGGTAACTTGATGTCAGTTTTTTTTTTTTTAAATCAGAGTCAAGTTTCAAATATTTTTGTGATTTTTGATGTTGTTGAATTTGTCACTGCCTTATAACTTGAGTCCAAATTAAGTCTGCACCTCTGCATTTATATCAGGAATCTGAATAAAGGTGAAAATAATTTAATATAAATTAAATATCTAAAATATTTCCAGACATAATTAAAGTAAAATATATTGTTTATTGAAAATGAATTACAAATTATAAGTGGTCTGAACTGCTTAAGCTGTACGTGAAGATTTGTCCCTGTTCTGGAATGTGCTGATAAAAATGGTTGAAAATGCACAAAGACTACGAAAGAAAATCAGAAACTCAAATATATATAACTGGAATTATGAGTCTGACATTTAAGGTTTCATCTAAAAAAAAAAGTGGTAACTGGAAAGTAGTCACTTGACCTTAGCCGCTGACTCTATTGTTCAAATGTCAACAAGCAAGAGATGGCAAATCAGGGCAACACTCATGTGGCTTCAGCTGAGGCCCATGCCAGAATGAAGTTGGGTGCAGTGGCGATTATATTTCTTCTGATAGTGTTAAAATAAGCTCCCAACAGAGGATATTGTTCAGAAAGCCAAACTTCTTCTGTATATGTTCAATTATAGGATGCAGAGAAAAGGAATGCAGTTTTTTTTTTTTTGTTTTCTGTGTGTATTTGTAACTCCTGTCAACCACAAATGGCACATGTCAAAATTGGATTTTCAAGCAATGTTGTCACAACTATTAAACTAACAGTAAAATGTATATTATGGATTTGTGCTCTGTTCATCAGCTCAATGTAAAACGTTTTAGAAGTTAGATTGGAAGGCAAGACGGCTCAGGTGGAATATAAATTAGAGAATCCAAAGCTTGCATTATTTTCCTACAGTCTTAAACATCACTTGGGTGGGGGTGTGTGGGTGGGGGGGAACTTATAGTTTCTGCTTTGTGAATGAAATTGTATACTGAATACATTTTATTGTTCTTGGCTGATTAGGTAATATAATGACACAGCTCTTTGTCCGTTTATCAGCTGTACAGTACAAAACATGTAAATGTTTTAAGCTTGTTAAAATAATTTCTCAGAGTTTTATTCATTTCATTTATTAATTTATGTATTTTAATTAAGCTGGTAAATCACAGGCCTGGGCCTGAATGTGCCTGACATGTCTGTTTTTGGACTTGGTATGAAACTAGAGTACATGGAGAAAACCCACCCAAACATGAGGAGAACATGCAAACTCCACACATAAATCAGCATGTCCCAACAGAGATTGAACGCATGATCTTCTGGCTGTGAAGCCACAGTGCTAACCGTGAGCTACCATGCGACCTGTACAAAAAAAAAAAAAAAAAGACATAAAATTAATAAAAATCTTTATGATTTCTGAAAGGAGTGAAAGGACTGGGGAGTTGAAGTCAGACAAACCACTGTCACGTTTCAGCCACCAAGCGAGGTATAATAGCAGTACTGCAATGAAAGAAGTGTGCTTCTGGGTTTGATAATATGATGTACAATAGAGTTTGTAAAGGGTAAATGGACTGTACTTATATAGTGCTTTTCTATCTTACTCAAAGCACTTTACAATACAATCCATGCCCTCATTTACCCATTCATACAGCACTATAATACAGTATATCTTTACAAAGGCTAATCAGTGATTTTAGACCACATGCATACACCAATGGGACTCACATCGGTGGCAATAAGGGGTTCGGTGTCGCCCAGGGACACTTCAGCATTTTACTGCTGACATAATTGAACCCCAACTCTCCTATTGGAGGACAACTGCTCTAACCACTCAGCTACATTTGCCCCAGTTTGTGTGACCAGCAGGCTGCAAAACTTAGAATGAGAGATAGACAATACATGTTTTGTGTAGTGCTGCACATCAGCACAGCAACATTACACTCCATACCTCCTTTGGTACACGAGCACCTACTTTATTAATGAAAACTCACATCTTTGCAGGATGTGGGTGACTCAGTTGATGATTTATAAATGACATCAGGCTGCTAAAGGATTTCATCTTTGTGTCCACATGACAGTACTCTTCTGTGAAAAGATACTTACTTTATGTTTGAATGATTGTTGCTGCAATAGGTCATCATTCTACATTTTGTCTTTTTTTCCTTCAATGAATAATTCAGATTTTCCTAAATAAAGATTTATATCTATATATGTACTGTATATAAATAAAACATTGTGTTTGGACAATGTGAACAGTCAGGAGACAATAGGCTCAATCTTGATCTTAAAGACGACATGTACTTTTTGACAAATGTTTTCACATTGCGAGTTAAAAAGCTTTGCTTATACAAAATATCGGCAAAGTGTTAAAGAGAAAGAAATGTATTATTTAAAATGACCACACTGCTTCAGAACAGCCTTGTTCAAATGGCCCAAATTGCCAAAATAATATTAATTAGCCAATTACATACATGCACATATGGACTTACACAGATATTGAAAAAAAAATAGTTGTTCCTTTTAACTAGAAGATCAAATAGAAATAGTCACTTTGTGTATAATGCACATGCTCTTGGCTCACCGAGAGGGGAAAAAAAAAAACAAAAAAAAAACTGCATGGGTCTCAGCAAGGTGCTAGACTAAAGGTAACAAGATGTGCAAGATGTGTCGCATCTGTGTAAATTATGGTAAAAATAAAATAAAATGAAGTCTTTAATTATGTAAACCTCCACCTGCAGACACCAAAAATCAGACAGTGCACCTGTAAATTAGCATAATGCGAGCCAAACTAGCCACAAGCTCTAAAAAGTGCTGACTTTACGAGGACCTGCTAATAGCTGCTCTATCTAAAGCTTCTTTCATAGTGCACATTTCAGCTTAACTCAGCCTTTCTCACTTTTGGCAGCAAGTATTTTTTCCACGTTCTTCTTTTTTTTTTTGCTACATTTTTTTTTGCTACAGACAGTAGCCCCCTGGAGGTAGACGGGATTAGCTTATCATCATAACCGTGTTGCATGAAACTGTCAACACTTAGTGACCGTTGCACTGTGAAAGCGCTGACCTGGTTCTGCGTACAGAAGTATTGGACAGTTTTTCGAGGTAAGCAATAAGAACTGTGTGCTACTGAGCTCACCTATAGTGTGGATTGCCAAATCCATACCTTTAGATTTGTAATCAGTAGGCAAGTGCACATATTTGCAAACTACTTTCTTCAATAGAGAACAGGAGGAAGTGGTGTTGTTTGCAGGAGTGCAGTGCTGCTGCAGAAACAGTGTAAAACTGACACACATTAAACATATAGTACACATCATTTTACAAAAAAAAAAAAAAAAAATCCAACTCACAGGACCGCAATGTTTAAAATCATTGAATAGGTTATTATAGTTTTAGGCAGATAAAAACTGAATGGTAAACCTCCGTTGTGTCGTCCGCAACTGCTTGCGATTTTCTCCAGTAAGAAAACATTTCGCACTTAAAGGAGACATGCTGATTTTTTTTTTTTTATGCTACTGTGTTTAATTTATGCTTGTCTGCTCACACGGACTCATGTTCATGCTATTGTTGTTTGGCATATCGTTTTTGTGCTATTAGTGCTTAGTGTAGTAGTTTAGGATGTTTCTTAGTTCATATATTAGATCTTCCTACTGCTTTTGTTTACAATTTATACTTTTGTTGGATGTAAACCCCGTGTACACAATGTCATTCCATCACATGTACCACATGTGATGAAAATGACAATTAAGAACCTTGACTTGGCATGAATTATACATAAGATAGCACATGTAGATAATTGAATCTTGACACCCACTCGGCTGAATTTTATCCTCCCAAGAACAACAAACACTCTTGCAGTTCGCTTGAATCAGCATCATCTCAGCACATGCTCAAAACAGATTTAGCTGTTGAGTGGACATTAAAAAAAAAAAACTATTGAAGTGGATAGCAAAGACAAAACAAATCATTTAAACAACTGTGCTTGCTGCTGACAGGGCATTTTGTTTTTTGGCAGGTGTTCATACTAAATCAATAGTATAAAGTGTGAGTTTTATATTGAACTAAATGATATTCACGATTAACAGCTGGGACCACTGCATCAAAATGTAATGAGTGCATAAAGGAAGACAGAGGTGATGATGAGAAATACAGAGGCATGTTGGGATATTGCACTTTTCTGTGGCAGCATTGCTGGATATTAACTAGCTAATATCTGCAATGTTTTTGTGCAGTGAGGATAGAGAGCTAAGCACTTTAATTTAGTTAGTTTGAAATACAAAAACAGTTGCCAGATGGGCTTTTCCTATTGGCTTCACCTTGTGAACAGACATGTTATACGACTTGGTAAATATCCATCCATCAATTCATTATCTTTTATCTGCTTCTTCCTTTTTTGGGTCGTGGGGTTCACTGGTGCACATATCGAGCAGTCACTGTGTGAGAGGTGGGTTAAACCATGGATGGGTCGCAAGTCCATCAATCAGCACAACATGCATGCTTCTAGTCTGTGGGAAGAAAACCGCTGTATCCAGAGAAAACCCATGCATGCACGGAAAGAACATGCAAACTCCACCCAGACAGTTCACCAGCCAAGATTTGATCCAGCAACATTTTTGCTGAGGCGGCAACTCTACCAACTGTGTCACCGTGCTGCCCTTTGGTAAATACTGTATATGATAAACTAACAAAGAAAAAATAATAATCATAAACAAACACTGCAACCCTAGCTAAAACTCACAGGACTGCAAATAATTAGAATGAAATCAGAAATCTTTTCATGACAGCCTAATTATGTGTGGTGTCAAATACATTGATGATTTGATTTTGATGCATGTTCAAAAGCATCCAATACTGCTGCCATTTCAAGTCACTCGAATATATGTAATTTTAACAATTATGAGAACAGAGAATAAACTCATTAGTCACTATCAGCAACACAACTAAAGACATTTTTTTTTATTATTTGCTCGGGGAAAATATCTGCACACAAGAATGCACAGATTTCATGTTTTCAGCCATGAAATTAGTTATTAACAAAAGGATAACACAAATGGCCAACAACAATGGCAATGTGTTATGGTGGGGTGAGCAACAGACAATCTGCATGTGAAAGAAAGACGATATATAAAGAAATAAGGTAACCTGCCAGAGGAATCACTAACTGGGGGAGGCATGTGTAAATGAGTCCAAAACCAGTTATATTTATAGATGACTGAGCATACTTTAAATTAATAGATACATAATAAGTCCTGTGGTGCATGTTGAAAAGTGCTTTTGTAAAAAAAAAATAATAAATGAAAAACACAAAGTCAATGAGTACATTAAGCAAGTGGAATACTTTATTTTAGGTCCATAATGTAACAATCTATTAAATAAGGAAGAGTGGTCAATGGAACAAGAGACCATATAAGATGTTCTAAAGCAGGATGTCATTTTAGTAATGGTCTTTGTTAAATGTGTGGTAACATAAGATAATGACAACTCTTTTTTGTTATGGCTCACAACTCTTTTTGTTTTGGCTCACTGGCAACAAATCACAATCATAATTTCACAAATAGTAGATTTTAAACACTTTAGAGTGCATATGATTCTAGTTTTTGTTATGCATTTTTAAAACACAATTTCTCTCATTCAAGGGAAATTTCAAAAATACTAATTTCCCCAAATGTATTGTCCTTCATTGCTAAACCTCTTAACACAGATTGTAGTGATGTTGTGCTTCTCTTTATTCTTATTATACTTTATCAGGTTTATTTGTCAGTCCTCTCTAGCTGAAAGAAAACCCTTTGTGGTAGAACGTGTCTGCATCCTTTGGGGGTGTCAAATTTGTGGCAACAGCTATTATGAGAGACGGAGAGCAGACCAGGAAAGTATAGACTGTGCTCAGTTTTGGTCTCAAGTTGACTGGAAGGCAGCACATAATTTAATAATTCTATGTAGGAAAAAAATGGTTTATTGTGAACAGGTGTTCCTCTACAGGAGAGATGTCCCAATCTTTGGCGAGGTCTGAAATTACACCCTCTGTGCAAAAATGCACTTTATTCAATAATGGCTGAAGAAAATCTGCAGCACTGGGAGGCAAAGCTCTGTCAGCCCATTTTATAATCCCTGGGGATAGTGTCCTCCCCAGAGAAAACTGTCTATAAAAGTGGAAGTTTGACTCCTTGGGCACTGACAGGAGATCTAGCAATTTTAAGATGCTGGTGTGAACTTGCACAGTAAGAGTCAGAGCCATTAGCACAATGTGACCATGCTGCAGAGCACACCATTTTAAAGATACATAACGGTACAGACACCCACCATCTCCTGATCAGCAACTATAGGCTTTCTGGCCCACATAATGTCCTGAAATACCAGCAGAAGTTATGGTTGTTGACAACATTTAGAGTGACTTTTTTATTTTCAACAAATAAGCACCAGAGCAACTTTGAATAAAATAAAAAGTCAACTGTGACAGCACCTTTGGGTGTTTGACATGTTCTGTTGTTAATGTGTTGAACCCACATGCAGGCAGACACCGGGGACTCTAAGAAAAATGAAGTGAATACTTGTTTAAACAAAAACAAAACAAAAGCTGACGGGGCAGCAGAATCTTACGTGACCACATGGAAGAAACGATGGAGGAACAGACATAACAGGCTGGCAAGCTCAGTGCACGGACAAAGGAGAAACACAGAGATGCTGAATTTATAGGAAGGCTGACAAGACAAAATGATGAACGTCTGAGATGATTAGGATTGAAGACAGATGAGGCAGGAGCTCACAAGAAATAAAACACTGGGGAGTGCAAGAACACACAAGGATCTAAATAAAAACTAAACAAAAATGCAGGTTTCCTCAATGTTATCTCATTCCAGTTAGAAATATAGGATTAAGAGATGTTGAAAAAAAAAAAAAAAAAAGTCACAACTATTATCCAAAAGGAAGGTCTGCCATTTCACAAGCAATACAAACACCAAAACATTGCTGCTGCTTTGACCATAATGTCTGGTATGGTATACTGTATACAAGGAACAGAGCTGTTGCCTTGTTAAAAACAGCAAAGAGCATCACATTGAGTGCTGTTGTAAAGTAAAAGCTAAAATATAAGCCTTCACAATGCATGTGTACCTGTTACTGCAGCCTACGTGTGGTGCTACACCACAACCATTGGTAACCAATGGTAACCAAACAACCACTTTCCACCCAGAAGTAAGTAAATATGCCAAACTCTATTTTTCCATGTTTGTATCTTGAAAGCACATCAGCTACTGCCCATGATATAGAAAGAACTATGTATTTTGATGTGCATGCACATGGTGTGAAAAGGTTTTTATAGCAGTGTAATTTGCAGAGAATTTGCTACAGGTGTAGTTGATTGTTCTGTCTTTTGTTGACTGCACAGGGGGGGACACACCCATGACTGCAAAGTATTTTTGCTTGTTTTTAGGAAAGAACAATTTTCCTCATCGTTTGTACAAGGCTCTAAAAGTGACCAAGATTTAGATGTTATGGACTTGTCTTATTTATTTATTTATTTATTTATTTATTTACTGTTTGTTTCTTACCACCAAGGTTGTGTTACAGATGAATGCAAGTTTACAAGTTTTGTAGCAATTGTAACATGATTTTTTTTTGCTATTCAGCAAAGCTTTTGTCTTTTCAGGTATGAAAATGTTTGATGTCAAAGTAACAAAAATGAACAAGTTTACAAAAATAACAACTGAAAATGATAAGAATTGTATATGTTTGAGTTATTATAGACACCTAAAAATGTTATGAAATGCATATTGACATCCAATAATTCTCAGTCGTGTCATCTGGACAGTTTCTTATCTATAGAAATGTTTCACCTCTATCTGGAGGGCTTCATCAGTCAGAGGAATTCCAGCAAACTGTTTCCCCACCAAGCAGTAAACACCTTAAGTGGACCAAACAGTGTGCTGGAAATATTGACATGTCAATATATTTGTCTTGTGAATTAATTCATTCAACCTTAACCTAAGATTTACACAGGTTAATCCCACTGAACCTCAAGGACTCATTTACAAGAGAGACCTGATTTTAACAAAGAGTGACGACAAAAGTAGACAATCATGTAAAGGATACAAATTGAGAAGAACAAATAAAATAAATTAAATTAATAAACAAAACAAAAATAAACAGCTATGTTGTAAAGTTATGTAGAAAACTAAAAACAGGAACATGGCTGCATTGGTTTTTGCGAGGAAATTAGCAGATGTTCGAAGCCAGTTGGAGAGGTCAAAGTTGAGCGCTTCAGATCTTTTCCCAATATATTCCAGGAAACAGGAGCAGAGTAGGAGAAGGCCCTAGTTCAGTCTGCACTGAGGGAACACTGCATGTAATAATATCCTGAGAGCAAACGCTCTAGCTGCACTCATGAAGTGACATGTGGAGGAGATGTATGAAGGCAACAGACAACAGACCAAGAAGTGATATAAAGATGAAAATGTACCATTGGGGGAGTCTGTTAAGTTAATGATGAACAGTTAAACAAAGAATACAGTACATGATACAGTGATGGGTACAGTAGTTACAGCCACTAATGAATCTTAGAGCACCATGATAGACTGTGTCCAACATCTGCAGGGTGCTTGTAGGGGCGTTCATGTAGATAATGTCACCGTAGTCAGTAAAGGGAAGGAAAGCATTTCCTAGCATCCAGAGTTAGACAGGCTCTATTTCTGAAAAAGAAACCCAATTTAACTTTCATTTCCTTATCAAGTTTTCCACATGGAACTTTAAAAAGAGAGATGAATTGACCAAGATACCCAAATATTTGTAGGAATCAACAAACTCAACAAGAACACCATTCAAGGTGCTCCTGATTCAAGGTGAGTCCTAACTAGAAGCTAACAAAGCTTGATCTAATGGAGATAAGACACTGACGTCTCAAAAACATTTCACTCAATCACCATTCAGAAACAATACAAATAAAAATAAAAAAAAAACATCCTTTTTAAGTGAAACATTGATTGAAAACCAGCAACCTTGATTCTTGATTTTATCTCCCAAAGCCAGTTTGCACAGCTGACCAGCAAAGTGAAAGTCATTGAAGGGCTCTTACTCTGAAACAGATATTAAATAGTGTCAACTTGCTCCCAGGCACAAAAATCAACTGTTCCACTTACGTGAATAAGATTCTTGGAAGGGTGAGAGTGTCATAGCACAGTTACTCATATTAGTTTCATAGAGTGGAGTGGACCTTTAAATGTCATATATATGGCAACGCTATTTGACTTTCTTTCTAGCTGTCGGCCGACAGGGCATTTATAAGATATGCATTTTGATCCTAAAACAAAAAGCTTTAAGATGTGGGCATTTAGTAAATGTCTAATTAGTGTTGCTTAGTTTTAGGGACGCATCGATTTTTTTTTCTACTGTCAACTTTTATTATCTTGATACTTTGTAAATAAGACTGACTCTCATTCCCAAAGTTGGATAGGAAGAAACCATGTTAAAAAAAAAAATACAAAAATATTTTATTGTAATTAATTGCACTCCTATTATTATGATCTCAGCAAAGCTGCAAGGCCCTTTCTATGAGAACCTTTCCATCTGACCTTTGAAGTGTAACATCTGAGCATTATGTGTATCTCTTCCTAAAAGGGAGGATTCTTCCTACAGTCTCAGAGTGTGTGAAAGAACCCACCCTATTATTCCTCAAGGACCCTTTGGTAAAACTGAATCTATGAAACAACATTGCCATCCCACGGTAGAATTTTATTGTGAACAATTCACTTTTTCTAAGTTTTCCTTAACACAATTGAATGCTTTTCTGTAAAACTACTATTAAATAGCGTGTTGCTGCTTTCTCAGCTACTCAGTTTAATCACGCATAAGAGAAATTAGATGTGAAATAAAACCTGGTAATCAGAAGTTTCAACTGTTGTTTTCACAAGTTCTAATGAAAATGTTTATTGATGAGTCAAACTGCTTAGATGTCTTAAATGTCCTGCTGTTACATTGATTATTTACCAAAGCAGAGTAAATTAGACATTTGTTCTTAATATTGTTGGTAAAGTTCAAATGGAGCAGTAACCTGAAACAAAGGTCCACCATTTTTGTTTTGACTGGGTCAACCATGATTTTTGTTTAGTTTTGTTTAGTAGTCTGTTTAGTTTTAGTCAGTCTTGGGGGAAGCGTTTGAAGAAGAAATAAATCAACAATCGAAAATTATTCAATAAGATAAGAAGTTCCATGCAGATAAAGAGACACGTGTTCCAGAGATCTGTCTCCTGTTTCAAGGAAGCATCAAAATGTTCCTTGTCACCAGAAGGAGAGAGCACAGCCCTCACGAAGTGCATTAACTGACCCATTGGGAGCCAGTTAACTATTGACTCCAGATTTCAACTGGTGTCCAGTGACGAGGGGAATCCCACTCAACACTCATATAATCTCAAAGAGAGGGTGCTCAAGTGTAAGTAAAGTCATCATTATTATTTTAATTAAAATTAAGCTCTTTTTAACATCCTAAATTGACAAGTTTTAGCTAAAACACTTCTTTTTAATTAACTTTATTTATGATAATTTACACTGCTTTTGAACCTCATAACTGACCATAATTAGAAGATAATCCCATAACCTCTTTTTTTTGTTGTCACTTTAAAGCCATTGTTGATTATTCAGCTATATTCATAATTTCTGATCACTTATGTTTGCCACTATCGATAATGAACTTCACAAAATTGTACTTTGAATCCCCTGATGCATGCTCAATAATCCAGGTAGAAAAATCTAAAAAAGCTAAGTCTGGTCCTCTGGACATTCAAAAAA
>JARVGV010000578.1:15863842-15878818 GCA_031762435.1 Hypsolebias longignatus | reverse complement strand
CTTCAGGCCCAGGCCTCCCTTGCAAAAGAGATCTGTGATCTCAGTGGGATTTGCCTGGTTAAATAAAGGTTAATGAAATATCAACCACTATTAGATATTCAGTATTAGAAGTTTAAGTAGCATCTAGTTCTTGTGTGAATTAAATGCAATGAGCAATGTGTTACTTTTCTTTAACCTCTAATTATGACACATTATTCTGATTATGAACATTGCAGTAGCATTAGTGACCCTAGGGATTATACAGACTGCTTCATCCACATAAAGTAGTCTAACAATAATGTAAAGGTAATGACAAACAACATGCAATTCAAAAATGAGTCAAAGTGGTTTAAGCATAGCCTGCATGTATTGTTTTTGTTTGTTGTTACACATTTATTTACTCTTTAGACTTCACCACAAAAGTTTTAAGCATGGTTAAAGTCCTAATGTTCATATAAAAATGTTTTTAAAGAGTGCAACATGACAAAAGCACTGAGGTAATTTACTTACCATCCAAACCCCCCAGAATATACATCTGATAGAGTCTGGTGGCATTTGTTGGAAACTAGCCTAATTCAGACATCACAGGGCCCAAGGGATTTGCTGGTATTCTTCTAGCAAAAGACGCTCTGTGACATCCATAGATGTCCTTTGTTGAAGCTCTTACTGCTATGAGATGATCTGGCAGCAAAAAAGGCTCCTACTTCAAAAAAATCAATGACTTAATATAAGAAATATGCTGCTTCTTTGTTCAGTACTAAACACAAGTCGTTTTTGTGAAGGGAAATTGTACAAACACACCTTGCTCTTCTTATTAAATATAACATTTTAATGAGAAATAGATTATTATATGAAACATTCATTTAAAATTAGCTGATATAATAATCTCAACAGAAAAGCAAAAAAGATTACATAGGCAAGGTATTAGGTGTAAAAACGCTCAGACAAATTTATGAATACATGTACAGCAAGCAACACCGTGAAAGCATAATGCCATACGAGTAAATGTGCTTGTTTTATGGACCTTTCAAGTGGCTCAAAACTAAATTGCAATATACATCAATATAAAAACAGTCAAGAGATGGTCATGAACCAATATCAGTACATAAAACATGAGTGCCCAGTATTTTGTGCTAATGTTTTTTGGAGGGCTTTTTGAAATTCCCTTTGAATACTGATAGTGTATGATAGTGTTACGTTAACACAGCATTGATACTGCAGTAGAGATCATATTTACACATACATTGTACAACAGGGAGTGAAAAAAAAATGTATCCACCGTTAATTCAATAACTGTTGTCTTTGTCTGGTGGTCCAGTTTCTCCTCATGAGCAAGCCTCTTCAAGGTGTAATGTACAATAGGGGACAAAAAATACATTAGATTAACAGGTAGGGTCTTATATCCTGGAACTATTTAGTCACTACTCTGTAAAATGTCGGTCATTTTCCTTTTTTTTAAAACTCTGAACAGGTTAAAGGGATTGATAACAGGCACTTAATAATGATAATAATAATAGTAATAATAATAATAATAATAATAATAATAATAATAATAATAATAATAATAATAATAAGAATAATAATAATAATTTTGTAACAGTTAATTTGGATAATCCAATACTGATACTTGATGATCGGGGAAATTATCTAACAAATATTAACATGACTCTGGTCATTTAGAGGCCATTTAGCATTTTGTTTGTCAGCTCAACTCTGTTTTGTTATGGAAACATCAAATATTTCACAAAGTACAACATGTAGAATCCTAATTTACTTGCATAGCAAGTGCATGTTTAGTGAAAATGTTTTAACCATAAACAGCAGGTTGTATCCCTCAAGGAAATGTCAAATATGCCATTTGTTTTCGATTGTCACACTAGTTACAGCAGTTGGAAAAGTTTGCACGTCTGACTTCATATGTGCACAAAAGACAACCATTTAACATGCATAAACACCAAACAACACATAAACTGTCAATGCTTTGCTTTAGTTGTATTCACATATTTCATCTCATAATCAATTGGCAACAACTGAGGATGAATGTTCAATGATTCACACTCAATAAACTTTATTTAATGTAAGTGTCATTGTGCTAGTATGCTCAGCAAAGCTAGTATAGGCAAAACTATGTCAAATAAAACAGCATTATCATGCAATTTACATGATGTTAATGCTAACCTTTGCAGTTAAAGTTGCAATGGATAATTTTGAATGACAGTGCTGACAAAAGCAAAGCTGAATAAATTTAAATAAATGGCACAGAGCTGAACTTGTGTTGTCCTAGTCAGCAGATTCCTAAATTGAATGGGACCTTCTTTTTTTTTCAGCTATTGAGCAAACCCAAATTTATTTATTTTAAAATGTTGGTTCTTTAATCTAAAAGCCAACAGATAATATCTAGGGAAAAAAAAAAAAATTTTTAGTGCCAGTGACATAAAAAAAAGCTTTTTTTTTTTTTTTTTTTGAATGAACCTCCCAATGTTTGCAATAAATGTACTGACCCCCCACCCCCACCCCCCCACAAAAATAAATAAATAAATAAATAAATAAAATAAAATAAATACAAATAAAAATATAAAAGTAGCTGACAAACCTGCATTGAAGCCAATAAGACTAAACACATTTCAGTATTGGATTACCCAAATAAAGTGTGACCATTTATACATAGGTAGTGTTTCATGTTTCAGTTTGATGACTTCAAGTGTTAAACAAGGTTGCAGCTCATTTTATGCTCTTCAGCAACATGCAGAGGATGCTAAAGTTTATATTGCAAAATAAAATGAAATTTTTACACATGGTCATCAAAAGCTTACACAGTAACACTGCCAAAAAGGTATTATAAGCTTTAATATAAGATTTTTCTTCTTTGTCTTCTTTTTCTTTTCCTGCAGCACAAAATACAAATTCAATGGCTTTACAACACAACCTCGGTCAAGATAATACAGTATGCGTTCCCTTCTCATCTTTCTTTTATTTTTTATTTTTATATATTTTTATTTTTTTTTGCTGTGCTCTTATCTGAAATCATTTGAGAGAATGAAACAAAGGCCTATGAATGGAACAAGTCGGAATGAACTTTATGAGTTACTGTATGTCTATACCTCAGAGAAGTGTATGGCTTTAAGTTCTCTTGCAAATGTGCCTGAACGATGAATGCTTTACACTTTGCTCTCGGTGCTTAAAAGCTCCACAAATCAGCAGTCACAACGTGTACATTTTGCAAAGCTGTACAAAATAGCATCGATTGGTAAATCTTCAGACCACTACATTGCATTCACGCACCAGGAGGTACTGCCTTGTGAAAAAATAAAAAAAGAAAGAAAGAAACAGCTGGCATTTCAAACACGGGGGAAAAAACACACCAAATGCAAACTTTAGCAAAGACAGGGATCAATGTCAGGTGACACATTCAATGAACAAACAGCACTAAGCATTAAGCCAAATTGGAAAAAAATGAAAAACAGACATGCCCTCTCACACTTATACATTCATCCACATTTTTGTGTATATAAACAGCTGGCTTTTGTTGTTTGACATGAATATCCATTACTGCCCTGCTGTGTGCCTTATGTGTCAGAACAATGACAGAGTGCAGAATTACTCACAGAGAGCAATGCAGATTAACTGTGGGTCTGAAACATAATAAATTGTTTATAAGTAATGTAGTGACTACTTATTCACTAGTCCTAGCTATTCCTTACAATGTATAAACATTTTAATACTAAACTGTCATAATGTCGAAATATTCTTCACGTTCAGTGAATTAAAATATCTGGTCTGCCCTTATATTTTTCATTGTTCCTTTAAAAATGTATTTTTTTCCTCGATAAAGAATGGCAGTTTCAGATATAATAACCTTTGATCCCTTAAATAATAATCAAGGCCTCCTGTTCACCAGTACACATATTTAATATATATATATTTTTTCCACTCTCTCTTTTAAGTTCTTTAAGAGAATTACAGACATGCTGGGACACATATGATACAGTTCTTGTAATGTTTCCACGGATCTTCTTTATCTGCCACAACAGCGTTTCATCAATGCTGTTTATGCTCTTTATTTATATATATTTTTTAAGAATTATACTTACAAAGTTAATGTTACATCAAAAGGCAGAAAAGGTCAAAAAAATGAAAAGGGGAAAACAAATAAAAATTAACATTCCCTCATAGTTTGTTGGATGTTTCGCTTAAATCTCTTGTCCTTGTGTTAATCGTATGCTCAACAGAGTTTAGCAGTCAGGTGATCTGATTGTTTTAGGATCTCTGTGCTGTACATGTCCAATGCATGGTTCACTCGAATCATCTCGCTATTGTTGAGCTTCAGCCTATGCTTCAACATACAAGAGAAAAGGTCCAGCTGGGGTTTGCCAGGTGCAGAAGGTGGCGCTAAACGGTTAATCCGATCCCTAATGTCCAGTAGCAGGAGCATAACAGATGAGGATGAGTAGAACTGGGTTCCTTGTGTGTACGACTGGTTGACCTGCTGAACGGCGCTACGCAGCAGGTCAGCGTTAAAACGCAGGCTGTAACCAAACACCTGGATGTCAGAGATTTTTATGTAGATCTGTCGCTTGTTAGGGTCCGCAAGATCCACCGGACCCTGACCTGTATCATTGCGGAGGCCAGTTGGAATCTTAGCACGACTGCGCAGGTAAATGTGCACCGTCTCAAAGAAGGTCTTCCACCTGTTGCCCAACAGCAGAGTCCAGTTGAAGCACTGGGAGTTTTGAAGTCGTGTTTTTTCCCAACGTGGGTATCCATGTTCACCAAAGGGCATGCTCCAGCCTTCGGAATGGCTGCCGCTGAATGGGTTGACATAAACAAAAAACATGGGATCAATACTGCTATTTCGCATCTGACAGATCTTCATCGACAGGCCGATTATCATGTGGAGGTAGTCCATCCGGTTTTTATTACTTTTCAGAGTCAGAGACATGCGCTTGCGCCATCGTGGGTCAAAGAATGTCTCCAGTCGGATTTCGTTACTAATGAAAGTGGTGTGAATGTACAATCGTGAATCCATTTGCTGTAATAAGTACTTCAGCTCAGAGTCCTGAAAGTCCAGATCAGTTTCAAAGCTAATGAACTGCTCGCTACGTTCTGAGTCCACATTCTGGGGCTCACAGCGACCACGGTACAACTTGTAGCCCTTGTTACAGGAGCCACATTGCGAGATGTTGGCCAGACTGCACATGGCACAGCTGTTGTTGCCACCTATGACACATGGAATGGGTCGCTGGCACAGAGTGACGCCTGTGTGGCACACGCATGTCCTTTGGCTTTCAAGAAAGGTGCCCCAAAATCCATTCTCATTGCAGTACAGGAAAGACTGAACCCTGTTGAGCCACTGCATGACAGATCTGGAAAGAAAGAAGATGGATAATGGAACAGATTTATTAACAGTGAGCATAATTTTGAATCAATTAAGCATTTTGTTTCCTTGCAAAGGGATTAGGTTATTATAAACTAGAGTATCAAGTCAACGGATTTTGCAAAATAGTGTCCAAGTTGCTGGGAAGCATTAATCATTATTCTCATCTTGGTTTTTCTTTCCCCTCGGGCATGTTATCTTGTCATCTTGACAGTTTTTGTAACATATTTTCTGTCTACGGAAGGTGAATTCTACTTCCAAAATTTTCAGAGAAGAATTCTGGCCAAGGTTAGCTTGACATGTTGGTGAACTTATTTATTATTAATATTATTAATAACCCTGCACTTTTCACCAATCAGACATTCTAAACAGCAGTACCAGAACATTTTCAGACACTTTTGTCGTTTGGCTGTCTGTTGTAAATCATCTTGAGATTTGATCAAGTTTAAGTTCACTTGTTTTTACATACAAAAATAAGTAAGTTAATACATATGGCACTTAATGAGCAAGTCACAGTCAATGCAGAAATAGTATAATTTCAACTGGTTCCCTCAGTTTAGTAATTTGAAATTGAAGTTTAGTATTTTTTAGTAGTATTTTTAGTTGTTGCTTCTTCTTTTTTTTTTTTTTTTGTACAATAAGACAGACCTGAACAAGTATATAGTCAAACACACTCAAAAACAATAAATACAACAATTTAGCAAAGATATAGGCAAGAAAATATAGAAAAAGGTAAAGGTTTACTTTTGTGTGTGCCAAGGTAAATAGAAATTGTCTCTCTATGATTGTATAGATGCTAAGGTCATGCACCATTAAACAGGTTTGACTCTGAACATGAATAATTAAAGCTAGTGCATAAACTGGATGCAAATGATTTGGCTGGGAATAATGCAACTCCATATCTGTCACCATTAATCATTTACATGAAGACTCTTAAGTTCATTGTACCTGAAGGAAGCTACTATACTAATAAAGAAAATGCACTGGCAAATCTATTTAGGGTTCCACTGTGAGTGTTTACCACAGGAATTTATGATGCTTGTAATGCATGGGTGCCCAGTGGAGAGGTAAACCCAGAACAAGGGCAATGTTGTTAAGTTTATGAAGTTTTAAATAAAGCACCTAACATGATTTTGGTACCCATATTTTATTAGTTGCTTATATTTATTGGCCAACTTTCTGTAAAAAGTACATAAGTGGCTATTTTAGTTACAATTATTATCTTAAAGTTTTGCTTGACAAATTCACATCATCTATTTCAATAAATAAAATAACTACCTGCCTGTTTTATTGTATTGAATCCATTTTGTGATTAAACTGAAAGCTGCATGCTACCAGTTTATTAATGAAACCCCTTGCTGACTGCTTGTCAGGATAATTAAATTCAATCAAACATTCTATATGGATGCATTAAGACCAACTACATATTGCAGTCCCTCTTTATATATATTTTCTCATAACTATGAATATGCTGTTCATTAGTTCACATTCAGAATATCTGAAGCATAGGGATACATTTGAGCATGTTCCCTTAGCAACACAGCATCCCAAGAGCTTTGTCTTGTCTGTTTTCACTTCTAATTTGCTTCTGCTCACATGGCAACAAATACTTGAGATCACAGAGCTCTAGCAAACTAATACATTCTAATATCCCTTTTATATTTTAATATTGATGTATTGCATGAAGTTCAGACACTGAAAGTTTTATTGTAATCTGAGGGCTGGCCCCCTATCTGTAATATCACAAATTTTTTTTTCCTTATCTCAGGATCATAGAGCTCTTGGCGATTGGGTAAACTTGACTATATGCCTTTAGGTTCCTTCTATAGGCTTTCAGACAGAGAGAACATATATACAGTATAAGCTAACAGTAATACAATAAAATACAAGTCCAAACTATCCCATACATAATATTTCCCCTGAGGAAAACCACAAAGTTTCCCATTTGTTGATCAGACAAGAGGACTGTGCAATGTTAAATACTTTTATGTTGGTGTAATCTGTGATCAAAGCAATCACATGGACTTCAGTATTTACAGCTGGGGGGAGATTCTCCCAACAGAGGAGGGAAGATGATCTCGAAAGAGAATTCACCGAATGGGATTTGCACTGCAGCTCTCTAAGTGCTCTACAATGCATTGTAAGAGGTGGGTGACTGTGCTATTGTCTTTGGTATAGGATGCGTTTACAGTATAAAATAGAAGGTGCTATGATAGCGCAGGGGTCAGCCCTGTAATCTTTTATTATTTTTGGCTGCAGGTTTGAGCCCAGGTTGCATAAAGAAGGGCATCCAATATAAAACAATGATCAGATCTTAAATGCAACTTTGCACTTTATGGCAACTCCTGTAAGCAGCCAAAAGAGCAAGGTGATGGTGTATCTATTTATTTTATTTTTTTATGTCATTTTGCCAAAACAAGATGGCTTTCGTTTGTTGATATTAGTGTTATTATTTTCCACATTGTCGTTCGTTTTTCTTTTACTTTATTGGCAAACTAAAGCTGCTTAGCAATCTTTAATTCAGCTTTAATTCCCTTAGCAGATCTGGCTCAGATGAAGAAAATACTAAATGTGATTTTTAGTGTAAAAAAAAAAGGTAATGGTTCCCTAATGGCCATGAGGGGCACATTATCTAAATAAGTGACATGGCTATAAGAGCTGAATTTATTAGATGCTGTACTGCTTAGGTTGAATACTCCTATGTTATAATAAAGTAAATGTACAATCCAACACATTTTTTAACACTGTACAGTCAAATACAGCCAAATAAATAGATAAGTCATGAATATGTTTGATCCAATAGGAACACTAAATAAAGATCATAGGACACAGAGAGTAGAGAAAAGCCACCCTGAACAACAATAGCTCTGCAAGACCTCCCCAAAATATGTGATGAAAACAAATAAATCCACCATCTGATGCAAAGCTGTTTCACACCAGCAAACAAATAAACATGCTGCTCTTATTTCCTGTGCCATCAGGCACTCTTGATGTTTACTCCATGGACGAGGAAGCACATACTGCAGCTCTTTGATAACACTTCAGAACAAACCCGAGCCAACTCACTCAGACAAATGTGGGTGTGCTCCATTTTCTGTCAGGGGCGGTTGACAATAGTTGATTTTAAGACCACTTAAATTAATATTTCACCAATCCTGCTTCCATTTACACAGTGACGCCACCTACGCTGAATCACTTTAGAGACATTCCTGGTGGCAGCAGGTATCTTGCCATAGTTTGCATGGTGTTTTCTGATTTACTGGAGTAGAGATGAGACATTCTTGGCATTTCCTGTAGTGCTGACACCATGGCACGTCAACAGCGAGGCTCTTAAGCTTCAACTGCAGTAGGTGGTGAAAGATATGTGCAATGACCTAACAAGAAAACTCCCACAGCTACATTTTCTTTTCCGTCTCCTAAGTAAAATACAAGAGTGAGCTATAGTGTTTTGGGCATGTGCAAGCCTCAGCACTAAGCTGACTTGATGTAAAGTAAAAACACAGCCATAAGCTAAAATCTATTATAGATGACCTGCTTACTGTTCATGATTCAAAAAAGCAACATTTAAAATAAACTCGCCAATAAGTTGAATGTTTTTTTTATTTTTTTAATGACAGTCAATATTTTACTTTTTTTTCACCTAAATCTTAAGTTAAAAAAAAAAAAAGCTAAATGATTGATCCATGTTGCTGAGCAAATCTACACCAAGGCCATATTTCTACCCACCTCTCCCTAGACATCTGGTGGCTGGGATTGTGGTGACAACGGATGCTGAGGCTAAAGAGCTTGCGGGCGGTGCGCTGGATCTTGAGCCGCTGGATCTCCAGGGAACTCTGAAGGAGTCTGTAGCGGGCCTGCAGGTCCCAGTCACTGCCCCACAGAAGATGAACACTGCTGATGGGTAGGAAATGGGTTGAGGGGAGCCTCTTCAGGAATGACTTGAACTCATCTAGGAATAATGTGAGAGCAGGGCACACAGGGGAGAGGTAGAGATTGAAGAAAAATAATTACATAAGCACTTCTTACGCTGCAGAGTGAATGCATACAAAGTAGATAAGCTGTGGTGGTTATTGTAAACGTATTATAAAGAGCAACTGAAGGAAAATTGCAGAAAATCTTACTATTGTGAAAAGATGAATTGCTTTGTAGATTATGTACTTGTTTCATGTCTTTAAAGTATATTATTATGTTCTTTAGTGTCATTAGTTTTGAGTTTTTGGATTGATTCTGATGTATGTGTAGAAAAACAAGACTCTCAAAACAGTAATCATCATTTTTTCTGTGCTCAGTGAGATTACATGACTTTTATTTCAGCTGTTGATGATTGTCCTTGTGCTGATCCTCAGTTCTGTTAGCCTTATAGTTTGTTTTTCAACTAGATAAAGTTTATTTTATTTTATTATTATTTTTTTTATCACTCTTGGGCCTGGAAATCTGTCTACAAGTACAGAAAAAAAAGGACATAATTTATTTTAATTTATTTATTTTTTTTTTTTTTCTGCGCTGAGGATTATTGAGTAAAAGTTTATATTCATATTCAAATGAAGAGAACAAAATATTGAAGGGAGACATTTGGATGTGAATTTAAATGAAAATAAAAGTTACAAACAATATCTTTTGATTGACATTATTTTAGAGAAACAGCGTTTAAGTTTGAATAGATTGACAAGCTAAAAATCTCATACTGGTTTAAATAAATGCATTTTTACAACCTTTTACATCACTGTCATTTTGGGTTACATGCTTATTCTAGCAGATATGTCATGCAATTATGGCCAGAAGTGCATGCTGCACTGGAACTGTAACTAAATATATACTTTGACGTAAACAACCATGAATGAATTATGAATCAGTTTATTTATTTATTTAGAATTAAGTTGTTTTAAGGTAACTCTATTTTGCTGTGATTATCCAATAGCTCATGAAGTTACTGGGTTTACTTAAAATAGATACAATTAAATACAAATAAAAAATAATAAAGTAGCTCATCAAGCCAGTCAGATTTTAGATGTTATTAGGCCAAATTGTTTTTTTTCCCGATAACAGATAAGCTATATACAAGTAAGATGTTAATTGTTCACAATCTTTCCTCACTTCAAAGTGTCTGAACTATTGTTTTATTACCCTGAATTGATTCTAAGCAGCATTAGCATTCTGTCTTCTACTTTCAAAGTTTAGGTGATGTAAAATAATTCTAAAAGCAAATGTACAAACTATATAATCATATTTTTGATAACAAATGTAATGCTGAAATGCTTTACATAAATATTCTTGGTCACGGCAGAATCGTTTTCCTCACTCAACTCTTATGTTCAAAATATTAATCTGAAAGGCATGCCAGTCGTCTCTTGGAGCTGTCCCTGAGACATTTTAACTGTATTAACCAGAGTTAAGAGCTCTATTTTATCCCCAGTTGAGAAAATGTCAGACATTCCTCCACCCTCATCCCAGGCATGTCAGAGCTTCTGTTCCCTTTTTCTTCAGAGACTCCAGAATCCTTCTCCTCCCATGTTTTGAACTTGCCATAAACCTCCACCCAGCTTTCAGACATGTCAAATGCCTCTCAACTCCTTTCCTCGAAAAACCAGGGCATCACCGACACCCAGCATCCAGCTATCTACCTGAAAAACACCTTTATTATCAAGTTATGTTTCAATGGCAGTTCAATAGTATGCAAATTCCTTTATCAAAGCTTAAATGTCTTATATCCCTTCCTTTATTGAGCCACCAAAACAGTCCCAGGGACTCTTATCTCAAGCCCCACAGCACACCTTATCACAAGATTACAGCTCTCCATTTAACAACACTTTACCTTTTGTGCCAGTGCATCTCACTTTGTTAGCTCACACCAATAATCAATATTTCTAATGTTGTTTTAGTTTAACATGTCAAGTTATATAGTTGATTCCCTAAATGATTAATAATTAATAGTAAGCAGGACAGAGTGAGAGACAATAATGAGGATGATTATTATTCAGGAAATTGTATATGGCAACTGTTCCTCAGTTGAATAGAGAATATGTTATTAAACAAGGGGAGATGAAAATAACGAACATATTCATAAAGAATGTGGATGTATATTAGATTAATGTCTTCTTGCGCATTTCTTTTTTGCTACTTTGCAATAACTTTTGCAATTCCCTTGCACTAATTTGTGCGCTCCCAAGCATTGCGTTTTGCCTTTAGTCATAATAACTAATTCTTTCAGGAAGGCTGGCTTGTTTCCTGATATAGTCGTGCCTATTTAAACAGCCACATTTTGTGTCAAACATGGACGGGGGCAAAACCTGTGCTGCTCTGCAGCGATAATTGCAGTTAGACAGATAACTAGATTAGCAAGTTTGCTCATGTGTGCTCGCTGACTACTGCTGAGGCAAACTAAGAGTGTGTAGCTGTAATTACTGAGGTACCCTTAATTTGACATGTCACTGTGACTGAAGACAAACCTGCATGCATGTTTTTATGATAATGGCTGAGACACATTAGTTTATACTTGGAGTAACACTGACAAGATGCAGCAGTTCAGTTTGTACAGTGAAGTGGCACCGCTTGTGCAGCTAATATCTTGTTACTGGAGATGCCGAACAACTCCTGTAGAGTTTTGGTGGCATGTGTGTCATATCTAATGAAAGTGCCATAGATTCAAGCCTACATGGAAACATTATTTTATTATTTATTGCATTAGGTGACAAATTTTGATAGAAGGGATTCATATTCACAGCTCTGGTATGTGAATAACGGCACATAAACTGAATATCCACAGAACAACTTCCATCCTCAAATTCAGCTTTAGTCTGAGCAGCAGCCATGTTAACAGACTCAGACGGCACAGCAAGGCTGCAGCTGTGTTCACTGCCAATGACTTTACACAAGTGAAGCTCTGCTTCCTGATAGGATTACTGAGCAATAAATGCATCATGTCCAGTGTCAGATCATCTTCCTTCTGCACCTAGAGAACAAATCCCTCTACTGGCAGTATTAAAGCACACCAACTGTCAGTTTTGATTGGAGGGAACAAATAATAATAATAAAAAAATAAACCACAGCACAGTGCAAAACTGTTTTAAGGAAACAATCTAAATGCATTATGTATGACATCATTAGAGAACAGACAACCAGGTGTTTGATGTATCTGTTATGATTTAATTTAAATACATTTATTTTAGCTTTAATATAGATAGATATGATTTTCATACAACTATTTTTCAAATGGATTGCTCAAAATTTAACAACTTGCCATACCTGAACTCCATTGCTGTCACTTTGTTTAAAAATAGTTTGCAGCTACTGCAGCTCATTTTAAGAGTCTGTGGCTCATTATTTTAAACAAATGGCCAGCTTCTTGACACTAATGTTACACATAGTAAAGTTATCAGTCTGTGGAATGTGAGCTATCTATCTGTCCGTCCATCCATCCGTCCGTCAGTCCGTCCATCAAATGTTGGGGAACAGGGACATTATGATGGGAAACGTCCTATTGGAACAATATATTCAATTCAACCTTTACTGTATTTAAACAGGTTAGTTTGATTGAACTTCAAGGACTCATCTACAAGAACGACCTGTTTTAAACAAAGAACACAGAAGACAACAGTAGACAATCATAAAAAAGAAAAAGAAAACATGGAATGAAAAATAAATTGAAGCAATAATATAAAATTGAAACAAAAACAACTGCATTAAAGTGATGTAAAATACTAAAAAAAAAAAAAAAAAAAAAAAAAAACAGGAACGTCTGTGTTGTTTTTTTGCCATGAACTTCGCAGTTGTTTAAAACCCCTTAGATAGGTCAAGGTTGATCTACCATGCATGGACAAGGGCAGAGAACTTAACGCAGTTGGAATGCAAGCAAGCAAGAGAAAAGAGGGAAGCAGATAGCTAGTGAGCATCCGAGCTACTATACAGGATGAAACACATAAAAGTATGTAGTACATCAGGAGGAAGGCCCCCAATAATAAAATGATGAGTGAATATCTCAGGCAGCAGCAGAAACTCAATGTGGAAGAGGCAGAACGAGAGGAACCATCATGGAAATATGCTCCTGCATTGCATGTACCACCAGCAGACTGAAGAAGTAGCTGATATTGACAAATCCTACCAGTGGCTATAAAGAGTTGGATTGAAGGATAGCACAGACACATCATGGCAGCAAAAAAGCAGACCCTAAACACAAGTGCAATAGAGACCAGGGTCTTCCATACCATATAAGACCCAAGATACAGGCTGTGCAAAAATGACCCTGATACAGTTCAACAAATAATAGCAGGATGTAAGATACAGGCAGACCATGCATACATGGAAACTGCAACCAAGCAGCTGGAATGATATACAGGAAACGCTGTGCCAAATATGGACTAGACGTTCCACAGTCAAAGTAGGATATGCCACCAAAGGTGGTGGATAATTAAAAGCTAAGATACTGCAGAACTTCCAGATCCAGATTGACAAACAGGTGATGGCTACCCAACCATAAGTTGAGGTGGTCAACAAGCAAGAGAAGAAGGCAGTGGTGATGTATGTAACAATCCAAAGTGTCTGTAACATCAGAAAGAAAGAGCATGAATTAATCCATTCATTAACTTTTCCCACTTCTTCCTTTCAGAGTCACAGGGGTAACTGGTGCCCAGACTAACGTGTCCTTTCCTTGATGTCTATTCCACATCTTACAACTATCCCCAACCCCTCTCTTATTCCATGCACCTGGATATTTTGCAGCACTTTGCATTTTATCTGCTATACAAAGTATATTATGAGAAGAAACAAAAAAAAAAAGCTTGTTTCACTCTGACCAGAATATTGTAAGATGTAATTATCTTGAGAATCTTAGTGGACTTTGCAGCTTACCGGAGTTTTCAAAGTCTTTATAAGAGGATGCCCAGGACTCTGACATCACCAACAGGGTATTCTCTATAATCTGGATGTCTGTGATCGGACAGTTGCACTGGGGATAGTCGTCGGCACATTGGCAGATGCACTGGTTGTTATGGCACACATACTCCCCTTCTCCATTACACATAATGTAGCTCAGAGCTGACTGGACAAATTTCTCCTGCAGGTATTCTGGGAATATCACCTGAAGGCCTGCAAGACAGAAGAATCAGAGATTTTAGTAGAAGTAGGTTAAAGGATAAAGTAAGTCTTTCAATGATTGATAGACATAACGTATCTCTGTACAAAATTAAAAACACACAAGGGAAAAAAAAGTTGAGCATAAGTGGCAAAGTGTGGTCTGCAACTGAGACAGTTTTGTGCTCTCGGCAATCATTTATTTCTCTAAAGGATGTGCTTGAAAGCTCAACTCTTCTTAACTTGAGCTGTCGGTGGTGAGTTACTTGTGAAGCAACAATGAATGACAGTGATAAATGACTGGTTTTCTGTGATATATTGGCTTATTTAACATACTTTTTTCCCTTTGAATGCAATATTTAAATTTGTATTCTGCTGTTTTGCCATATGTTTACATTTAGCTAATTATGCATTATCAAATTGTATTGTGCTTATTTTAGAGCTTTACAGTTAACTCTTTGATATTACTGTCAAGGCATTTACTTTATTTATTTATTTATTTATTTATTTATTTATTTATTTATTTATTTATTTATTTATTTATTTATTTATTTATT
>JARVGV010000578.1:15800367-15813568 GCA_031762435.1 Hypsolebias longignatus | reverse complement strand
TTGTGGACTCCAAAGAACAAAAATCCTAACCTCAGGGCTCCTAATTTGTTGACTGCTTTTCCTTTAAATATTAGACAGGCCTCTTCGTTGTCTTCTTTTAAATCATTAATTAAAACTTACTTGTTAATAAGGCTTTTAATAATATTTGAATGTATTTTTCTTATATTGTTATCTATTTTAATTCATTTGGTATACTTTTGTGTTTATATGATGTTGTTTTAACTGATTAATGTGAAGTGCTTTGTAACATTTGTTTGAAAAGTGCTATAAAAATAAAGTATAGACAGTATAGTAATCTTAATCTTTTTTAATTATTAATCAGGTTTTCTGTTATTTTAGCACATGTATTCCCAGACTTCAAAAATATAGACCAATGTAGAAAGCCCACAAGGCTAATCTGACAAATTATCCATTTAAAAAATAGAAAAATTATTGTTCATTTAGTTGCAATGTAATTGGAGAAATACCTCTCTGTTACAGTTCCACCCAAAGGGACCCTGATTTAATCATTTCTAAATGTAAAACCTGCAAGAAAGTAACAAACGAAAAGTGCTGGAGCAGAAAAACAAACTTTTTTCTGCACATGTAAGTTTGATTTCCCCTCTCACTAAATTAGAACTGTTATCACTTAACAGCAGTAGTCCTTGTTAGTAACCGCAGCAGAAAGAAAAGGGTGATAATGTTTTTTCTCATGTTCATATAATAAACCACTGATTGAATTTATATGAAAAAAATTGTTAATTGGATGTATGTCTACAATGGATTAGCTTTTGGAGTCAACCCAATTCAAGATGGCTGTCACAGCTAAACTTTAGCAAACACAAAAATGGCTACAGCTCAGCCAGTTTCACAGATACGAAGCCTGAATTTCACATGTTAGTAGCTGAGAGTCATCCTCAACACATACTTTTAGCTCTAACAGATCCTGCCGGATGTTTTGAGATGTGTGTGTGTGTGTCATTTACAAGATTTAACCCAAAGGGCCATAAATCTGTCTCTTATTATCATAAACTTTGACATTAAAGGTGACAGGTGATATGCATTCATTCAAGGAATGCTACACTTTTAATTATTGATTAGTTTTTATTGACATTATTTTTAACAACTCAGTTTTTAAATCAAATCATCATGTGGCATCAAAGTCTCCTGCAAGATTTATTTATTTTTTGATCATGTAAAAACAGGAAGGACTATAACCAGTTTATGTGTTGCTGCATATTTAAAGGCACCATATTGTGTTTTTACTTACTTGCTTTTTTTTATTTTTTGGTCAGAGTGGGACCGGATGCAGAAGACTTGGCATGATCCTCTGCATGGAAGGGCACATGCTGAGCTGTGCACTTACTGATGCTGAAAAATGAATGCATGTTTATAAAGCCAAGCCAGGGGAACGTTGTCTGCAAATGATCCTGCCATGAAATTAAAACGCTGTAAAGGTGGTGGCAAACATAAACCGTTAGTTCAGCTGTCTCTCATTCTTTCTTGTTTCTTTATTTGACAAATTGGAGACAGAAAAACAAATGAAGCTCCTTCCCGTTGGCTCCTATGAGTTCTGGCAGTGAAAGCATAAGTCACATGCTCCAACACATCATCATCAGTGGCAGCCGTACAAGGTATGATAGCACGGCAGACCTGGTCACAGATGGTACACTTAGGCGACCCAGAAGCTGCCTGCTGGCAGGACACACATGCTCCACAAGAAACACTGTTATCCTCTGCTTCCGCTTTAAACACACCGACCAAACACTTTCATCGCGTTCTCGACGGAGATCCCTGATAAGCTCTTTGAGTAGCTGGCAAACTCTTTGTGTATTTTTTTTTTCTTCTCTCTACTGAATGGATGAAAGTTTCCTGCAGATTGAAAGGTATTGTGACACCACTAAACTTGTAAACTTGATCCATAAAGTGTCGGAACAAATGCAGAAGAAAGCGTTCAAAAAATGAAACTCCAAGAATTGATCATAACTGAACAAAAATGTAAACGCAACACTTATGGCTTTGCTCTACGTTTTTCACGAGTTTAACTCAAAGATCTAAGACTTTTTCTCAATAACTCTCAATTATTGTTCACAAATTGGTGTAAATCTGTGTCAGTGAGCACTTCTTCTTTGCTGAGATAATTCATCCACCTCACAGGTGTGGCATATCAAGATGCTGATTAGACAGCATGATTACTGCACAGATGTGCTTTAGGCTGCCCACAATAAAAGGCCACTCTATAATGCTCAGTTTAGTTTTACTGTATTGGAGAGGTCCAGGGATAGGGTTAAAAAAATGTATCTTTGCAACATACCTGTATTTCCTTCATAGAGTTGATCAGTTCACCACTTGCTCTTGTCAAGGGCGGACACATGTCTGATGCGTCCTGGTAACTTACGGTTGAAATATCATATTTCCGATGGAATAATGGTGTAAGGCAGAACTGACAGCAGCTTTCAGAGCTGGCTCAGGTGTTCTTTCAGCATGCCAATCCAGTCACAGTAAAACACATTTTCGAGCTATCCACAACAGGTAAGATATTCATTGTTCAGACCAAAAAACATGCACGTAAGGCTGCCTTCAGGTCCAGGCCTCCCTCACAAAAGAGATCTGTGCTCTCAATGGGATTTACCTGGTTAAATAAACGTTAATAATAAATTAAATAAATAATAATGTGTTGCAGAACCTCACTTCATAAAATCTGATCACGTTTGGTAGGAAAAAGTAAACTTTAGTTTGTGTAAAATATACAGAGGTCAATATCCTTTTTGTGCAAGATACTTGTCTTCTTCTGTTGTACTCCAGGCCCTGCAAGAAGATCTGAGCAGGCTCACTTCTTCACTCCTTCCAAATGGACTTTATTGATTCACTTTCTCTCTTTTTAGTAATAAAGTGCTTTTGGCAGTTCTCATTAAAGCTAGATGTCGCATCTAAATGAGGCTTATAGCAAATCTCTCAAAGATCTGTTATCTCTTTTAGCAGCAAGAGTTCTCAAATCAATCAGACATTTGGGGCCACACTGTTTCTTGACTGGCAGTCCTGGGGCAAGTTCAGTTCTAACGTTTGCAAAGCATCATGGTGGCACAGGCTCCAAGGATCCAAATAAAATAAATGAAAATCAAATAATTTCCCCAAGAAAATACAGTATAGTTTATTAGGTGGTGAGAGTTAAGGGTCTTGCTCAAGGGTCCAGAGTGGGGCAAATGAGGGGGGAAGCAGGTGTGAGTGCTTCACCTTCCCCACCTATATTTTTTTATGTTGTCGGTCAAATGGCGACCTTTCGATCACAGGCTCTAACCTCTGTGCCCTGAAAATAAAATAAAAGTTAGCCTATATAAACTAAAAGTCATATCAACCATGATCTGAGTGAGATGAATGTTTTGATTTATGAATGACTAAAATAGCAAAAAATATGCAGAAGTATAGTTTACAGTGCATGATAAAAACAGATGGAAAAATAAAAAATAAAACACAAATGCTGAGTCAGCTTTTACGCCATGATTAAATTAGTTCAGTTTCCTGTACCTCTGACAGACAAGAACAGTACTTTTGGTGGTACTGTGGTGCAGCTGTGGCTTAGTGGTGCAGTTGTCCCCCAAAGGGAGAGTTGGGGGTTCAGTTCCACCAGCAGTCACATGCTGAAGTGTCCCTTGGCAAGACACCGAATCCCTCATTGCCTCTGATGTGAATCCCATCAGTGTATGAATGTGAAAACACACTGACTGATCTCTACAGATCCAGATCGTGATGCATGCATGGATAAATGAGGGCATAGATTGTAATGTAAAGAGCTTTGAGTATCTGGATTAGATAGAAAGGTGCTATACTATAAGGACAGTTCATTTACCATTTTCAAATCAAAGCTCACCCTGCACAGTGGCAAATAGAAAGATGTTGCTTGTGTAAACAGTAACAACACAACCGAAACTTCCATGTGAATGTTTAGACGTATGACAGAAGCTGACAGTGCTCCGCCATCCATGAAGAAGAACCACAAGATGACTGCAGCCAACACGAGCAGGGACTCCAGACGAGATGGTAATACACTCGGAGGAGAGTGGAAAAAAACATAGCAACTTCAAGAGGGCTTTATTTTTTATATGTAAAATAAATAAATATATGTGTACATATTTTTATAGTTTTTTTTTGTTCTTTCTGGGAGACATCTAGGAGTTTAAACAGAAAATAAACTTTCTGTGGCATCAAAATGACAGCAATTTAAAATATCCGTAATTGGTGGTCAAATCTGAGCTATTTTTACAGCTTTTAAATATGTACTTTTAAAATATTCTTATGATTTAAGAATTTATAATTAACTACCCATTATTATTTATACATATTTTTTTTTCCTTTCAGCTTGTTTTGCAGCAGATTTAACTTTAAAGTCAAACACTGTTAAGACACCATCTGGAGGTGCATGGCCTGTTCATAATAAATAACCATCACATCTCTGGTGTCCTTGATTGACAAAAAAATAAGTAAAAAAAATTAAAACAAAACAAATAGCTATAAATAAACCAGCCTGCAGATGGAGGCCAGAAATCACACCAGATGTATCAGTAAGAATGCAAAAATATTCAGGCCCAATGCTTTTCAGCAAGGTTTGTTCTAACAGTGTAGAGATTCGTTCCACCAGATATCAATTTTATATATACGTATAAATTATCACTTTAAAATAAGGCTCCACTTATAGATGGTAAATGGTAAATGGAGCTTATTTATATAGCGCTTTCCAGCCCCCATGAGGGGCCCCAAAGCGCTTCACAGTACCAGCCATCCACCCATTCACACACACATTCATACACCGGTAGCGGTGGGCTGCCATGCAAGGCGCCAGCCAGTCCTACCGGGAGCAACTCGGGGTTAAGTGTCTTGCCCAGGGACACAACGAGGTATGCAGTGACCGGGGATCCCAGTCTGGTCCTGAGCCGGCTGCCCTGCCACTACATCATCTCGGCCCATTAATGATACAGATCATGTTGAAGTTGTTGTATTTTTTTCCACTGACTGGTTTATGCTAATGCTGTATGATGTATGTGTATGTGTGTGTAAGGTAGCAGTAATACAATGCAGGAGAGAACACATAAAGAGGGGCTAGGAGATTAAAATAATAATAATAATTGGAAAAAGAGCCAATAGCCTAAAGCTAACCTTAGAAAAAGACATGAGAGAACAAACAATCTTCTAAGATACATCCATTCCTTGGAAAATAAGTTAGATTGTTAGAGGGATAATTTACACATGAAGCACGGATAAAAAGGATTGTTGTGTTGTTTAGACTGAAACATGGCTTCATGGGTGTGTCTCAGTATGTCAAGGGGATGGGCTAATACCCAGTGGACCCAACATCTGATTGGTCAAAGCAACATTTTCATTGTCATTTGTTTAAACCTACAGGTGCCTGCTCTGCTGATTCTGAAAGCCTTGGTAGATTTTGTTGACCCTTGCAATACGTGATAGTCAAAATATGATTGGAGAAAAGCTATGCAAAGAAGAGGACAGGTATTTCAGAAAAATATTAATAAAAAGAAAAACATATACAGGTAATCCTGGGTTTACGTTCGAGTTCCGTTACAACGGCCCGGTCGTGTACCGATTTGAACGTAACCCGAAATTGAAAACACGTCGCGAACGTAAGTCCGGATTTTGAACGTAACCCAGAATTGAAAGCACATGGCGAATGGTAACGGCGTTTTAAACGTTTTTTTTTCAATGTGACACAACAGCAGTGTACTTAAAATGCCGTTTTGCTGTATTTCCAAGCAGTTAACACAATACCCTGAAAAAAAACAAAAAAAACCCAAACAAAAACAAAAACAAAAAAAACAACATAAAATGCTGCATAAAAAGTCAACGTGAGGTGTGACGACGTCACTGGGGAGGCGGCCGTAAGTCCGAAATGCCGTAAGCTGGAGGTGACGTAACCCGAGGACTACCTGTATGTTATATGTTAGAGATTCTGATTGTGTTGAAGCAAGCAGAGAAGGCTTTGCTGACCCTGATGCTCCTCCACTGCTAATTTATTTCCTTTCTGACAAAGAACCAACTAAGAATCCTAAAGGGGCAGAATCTGTGGAACATCTCTGAGCTCAACATTGAAAGAAGGATGAGAATGGTAATGACATGTTGGGAATACAGCTTGTTCAACAAATGTCTCAACCCTGTCTCAGCAGGAGCATAACCACAGTTATAGGCCATTACAGCAGTGGCATAGATGTTGTATATGTAGGCTTATGTAAAAGTATCCCAGACTAATGTCCTTTTACTACTTGGACCCCATAAAATATGACAAGAACTACAGTACTTCTCTTCCAAGTGCTTTTCAATGTCCTAACATTATGAAAAAGATATGTTGTTCCTTAGAATCAGGAACAAGTAGAATGTTTTTTTTTTTTTTTATTGCCCAAAAAAAAAAAAAAAAAAAAAAAAAAGAAAGTAAAGTAGATTTTCTTTCATCTTTGTCAAGAGAATAAATCAGTTTTCTTTCAGTGTGTATGTCAAAATGTATATAATGCCAATTAAAATGACATTTGTTTTCTGCTATGTGCTGATTCATATTTCAGTCAAGTTTTGTAAATGGAGCATGCTGCTGGTGTTTTCTAAAATAATGTAAATAAACAAAAACATAATAAGGTACGTAGAGATTGGCAGCAAATATATAATTTATCTATTTTAATTTTCTGCACAGAGCTCTAACTGTACCCAGCTCTTCTTTCACCCCGTTGCCTGGATATCAAATTATTGACACCGAATGCATTTCCTGGCTGAGTCACTTAAATTATTATACAAAACGTTATGTGGAAGCCACATGGAGTCAAGCCCTTCTGGCCCAGATTAAACATGCCAGCAGATGGAACATGTGACATGATACAGTGCTTTGCTTCATAGCTCCAAGACAGGTTTTAATGACCTATCAAAGGACGTAAGGAAAAGATAAATGGCAATGAGTTGCAAAGACGGGAGATGAAAGCAGAGGTGATTATTGTTTTAGGGTGTTTAAGTAACTGGTGTGGGAGGTCAAATGCATTATGATTGTCTGTATGAAATTGTCTGCAACTGTTTATTAATATTCAGTACAATAAATTTAAAAAAAATAATATATTTTGTTGTTGTGGTAAAATAAATCTACCATGTTTCCATTTGTTTGCAAACTTGATACTGTATCACACATGTAGGAATTCACATCAATAATTTTAAAAGAAACCTGGTTTGGTTTGCATTAAACCAACAATTTTAACATATTTTTAATTGTCAATATTAGTATTGCATGCTTAGGTCTGAGTAATTCTTACTGTAGCTCTTGATCGTTTCCAAAACCAAAATGTCAAAGCAAATACAATGTGTAAATGTGGTTAATTTCAAATCTGATGTTGAGCTTAAAAATAGAAAATTGAACAAGTTTACCTTAAAAAGTATAGAAGCTAGTGTTTTCTCTGAACTTCAAACAAGCAGCATGTGTTTCAGTGTACTTGTAATGAGAGTCGTGGATCTGGTGCTTCTGCACACAGACGCGCACGCAGAGTAGCCACAGGGATACATAAAACGTGAAAGAAAGGAAGAAAAATGCATTACTGTTATTTCAAATAACAATGTTGGCTAGGAAATGAAGCACAACTCGATCCTGTGCAGAGTTGTACATACGTGTGTTTCTGCACACATAAGTGCATTCAGCGTCAACATGAAGTTACAGACGATCCATGCCGAGATATATATGGGTATATATGGCTTATGTCTGCAGGCTATAATTTTCTAATCAGTGAAACAAACTCCCAGACTCTGCCTCCAACTCATTTAACCCAGAATGTTAATTTCCAGCTGTTCTGCAAACGTGCAACATCTCTCTTTCTCTGTCAAAATATGGCCGCATTTTATATCTATAGTAAGTTTCAGACTTTTTTTTTTTTTTTTTTTAATTGGAAAAAGTGAAATCAGGAACCCTTTATTTATTTATTTATTTATTTATTTATTTATTTATTTATTTTTAAATTAAAGTTGCACAGGCTGCTTACAATATTTTCAATATATGCTGAAATTGTGTGAATACAACCATTTATAACTTCATTTCAACATATATTTTTTAATATTCTGGTATTTATTTTCACTTTTATACTGACAATTTTGTTATACTTTTTTTCATTCTCCTCATCCCAGATTTATTGTTTGTGGCACTTTCCTTTCCCAAAAGTAGGGGGAAAAGCCAGGCATATGAATACTGCAGGGGCTGCTGAGCAGAGTAAAATCAGGTGAGAGCAGTGGTGGGGAATATCAGATGTAGAAGATAAGACAGGCGTGAAAGTGGGGCAAGGTGGGAGTAGCTTGGCTGAGCAGACGGGTTTTAGGAGAATTCTTACAAAATAAAAGAATGACCTCATCAATCAAGACAAAATCCCCAAACCTCAAAGATTCTAGTAGCCTGACTGGAATAATAATGCATAAATAAAAACACCATTGATTTACTGAGTTGTTTTTTTTTTTTATGTGTTTTTTTTATTTATTTATTTATATTTTTAGATCAGCTAAAGTTGATCCACTGCCCTGATCAAGACCAACATCTCTACTTAAAGCAAATTATTGCAGATTAATGTTTCACCACATCTACAGAGTGTAAAGGAGTTTTAGACAGATGTTGCTGGCATACAAAGCAAGCAAAAGGCAAGACAAACGCCTGATCAATATCACCAAGACAAAATAATTTTAATCTGTTTGGATTATTTGATGAAAACGTTAAGGTGAACTGATTACTAGATCATGCATGAAGCAGGGAAATAGACACAGCTTAGACACTTTACAAATATTAATATTAAACCATATAATATTAAGATTGTGGATAATCACCTCCGTTTTTGACAAACTGTTTGCAGCATCTTCTTAAAATTGCACAATAAATATGCTTTAAAATATATTAAAACCACCCTTTGGTTCCAATCAAATACATTCAGCCCTTTTAATCAACACTAAAATAACATTGTGCTATTACTAAAGTAAGGCATTTTCCTAAGTTATATTACTTTGAAACATTAAACCAAACATCATATTCTTGTCATTTTAAAATGTCAAATATAAAAATGTAAAAGCAGACATATTTTAGGTTGTAGATTATTACAGTGCAGCAACAGCAGCTTTTATATGAGGGTCACCCACTATTTTACTGGGGCCTGCTATAGCCCAACTTGTTGCTACCAGCTGGGATCATAACACTAATGGTAATGAGAACTGAACCCTAGGTTAATAACTTAAAGTGTATATTTTTTTTCCTGCCAAAATTGGTTTGAGTAAAGTGCCCATGCTTTAATGCTTCATATGTGTATATGTCATAGGCACACAATGCACAGCTGATTAGTCACTCTGTACTTTTCACCTGTAAAAATGGATATACCTGTAATGGTGCTCCTTGATAATCACCATGAATAAAAATATGAATATATCATGTCATATCACCTTCCAGGCTTCACGGTGTCTGCTTCAATTAGAATAGAGTTGTATAGACATTTGGTGAATACTCCCTAAGACTCAGTGGAAAGAAAAGGCCATCGCACAGAGTGTCACTGCAGGTGCACTTAGTTGATCCTGATGACGGGGCCCAGATTAAAATGCTCCAAGACAGCATGACAGAGATTCAAAGCAGAAACGTAGCAGAAGAAAGGCACAGTTTTGTTGAAAGAACATCTCTAATTAACGATGAGGAAAACTGGCTTAGAATGGCCTTCTGACAAAATGTTCCTGGGTTCCACATAAACGACATCCATAAACAATACAAGAAAGGAAGCCTGTCAGTGAGCTACACAGCTTTACAGCATGCTTTGATTCTCGCTTCCCTGTGCCCTCCTCTCACACTATATCAAAGCTGTCACAGGCAAATACGATAAAAATTAAGAAGGGTTGTTTAGATCTTGTCACATGTCTGCATGTGGTGGAAACACTTTTGGATCAGTGCTACTCCTGGAAACAAATAAGCCAATAAATGGTGCCAATATTCTTCATTTGATGCCGACAACACCCACGACTAAATAAAATCCCAAGTCTTGTTAGTCATATTAACAACATGACTTTCTTTGAAAATATATAATCTTAAGGAGCAACGCTGAGCGTTTTACATGGATACAATTTAAAGATGCAACCTTTGATGAAACAGAAAAGTGCAGCAAAAAAGGCTGATTTATTTATTTTTGTATACAGTAATGGGCTCAGTGCCAAATAAATAAAACAGGCTTAATAGCTGTGTTTAATGAACACCACCATAAAGTCACTCTAATTATGAACTAAAACAATATATAGATGTTCTGCATTCTGTTTGTGGAACAAGACAATTAGTAAATTAGCATTCCATAAATGTTGAAGCTTTAGTTTGGTTTTATTTTTTGTCTTTTGTTTTAAAAAAATAACATAAGCTTAATGAACTGCAGTACGTTTATTTTGAACGGTAAAATCATTGCAGAGAGAGAACGAACACATTCTAAACCCGCAGGATTGTGAACAACAAATAATAACACATGAAAATGTAAACTTTTATTTTTATGCAGCACTTTCACATTCTTTGCAGAACACTGTTCTTCAATCCTGCACAGATTAGAAGGCAGGGAGAATCAATCTTCTCTGCATCACAATGTACACTTGTGAAGCTTAAAAATAAATTATTTTCACACAGCCTAAGTCAGAGAGGTGATGATTCAACTCTGCTGTAATTTCTGTAGCTGCAGCTTCTTGTTCATGTTAAACTGAGTTACATCATAATTTAGTTGTGACACTATTCAAAGTAAGACTGTCACTGAAAAATGTTACTACAGTAAAGAAATCACATTCAAATGCATTTTTTAAATCATTTACATGAAGTAGTAAATACTGATATAAACAGAGTCCTTGTTGTTTGTTTTATTTGCTGATAATTTGAAAATATGTAATATTTATGAATGGATGGTATAGATGAGCAAGAGTCTTTGTCCAGTCTAGGCTAATGGCTAACAAATGGGGAACATCTTTTTAAGTTTGTTTTTTAGGGTTAGAGCTCATTCTCAAACTAAACCAATGTGAAATGTGAAAGCTACATTAGCCAATGCTAAATATCTGCACTTTTACACAACACCCATGTTTAAGTTGTTGCTGTTTTATTTACAGCACACCTGTTAGTACATGTATGCATGTATGCTGAGCAGAAACATGCTAAAATATACTGTGTAGATGCCTAAGTTTAATATTAGTTAGCAATGCATGCTTTCAATCCCATTATGTAATAAAAAAACCTGTTGTTTCATAAGCCTGAACAATACAGAACAAACCCTCATCCTGCTAGCTGTTAATGCAACCTGAACAAATGTCTGCCCTTTTCTCCATGCTCATATTTTACACATAAAAGTGTGATTTATAAAGCTGCAATTGCTTCAACTAAAACATGCTTCCAAAAAAATAAAATTTAACTATCCCTTTATAATAACTTGAAACATTTAGTTTGTAGCCAGGTCTCTCTTGTAAATGAGTCCTCGAGGCTCAATGAGATTAACCTGCCTAAATAAAGGTTGAATGAATTTATTGACATGATTTGTATTTCTTTACCTCACACTCATTTGATGATCTGTGCCAGCATCCAAATGTTGCAATCACAGAAATGCATGAAACCTTCAAGTTCATCTTAATGATGCATGACATGGAGCAACAAAATGTCCTAAAATTACATGTTGGGACCAAAGAAAGCTATGTTTTGCTCTTCTTGGTTGTCAGGGTGATGTGCCATACTCCTGATGTTTGTGACAACATCACTAGCAATGAGAAAAGGTCAAACATTTCACTTGGCCTTCATTCACACGCACACACAAAAAAGCTCAAATCAAGTGTGATTTTTTTTTTTTCTTAAGTTGTCTGGCTTCCCAGAGCTGTAACAGTGTTTCACCCACTAATATAATGTAATGGTAAAATAAATAAATAAATAAAAGTTAAGAAAAGCAAGTCTAAAGAAAAGTAACACATGTGTCACTCAACCACTTGTATTATCATCCTCTGAACATGAACTTATGGCTTTTATTGACAGGTGTTTTTTTTCCATATTCTGTAATTGAAACATAACATATAAGTTCATATTTTATTTCACAGTGTATGTCAAATATGTTTAACACATCAACTGCCATTTTAACACAATTCACAGTTTATTGCATGCACAGTATACTGTGAGATCAGTCCTGAGCACATTGTATATCCAATGATTCAGTTAGTTATAGCTTGTGTGACATCTTGTTATATCACACGGGATTTTTTTGTAACAGTAAGGAGTGCAAGGAATGTCTAAAATGCCTAATGCTGTCATTTCTCAACACAACATGTCCCTAGTTTAAAACTCCAACATGAAGTTTTGCCCAAGTTAAACTTCCAAAAGTAACTGACGAAAAAAATGAATTGAATTGTTGCCATTCATTGATTTTTATAAATCTAGTTTTAGATTGTTGCCTTTTTAAAAAAAAAAAAAAAGAATGTGTTGTCCTTATTAAGATTGCTGTTGTTGATCGTTGCTCATTTTGGCTGTGAGATGTGACACCATGTAATAAGCCAAGTGGTGTGTTGAAAAGCCTGCTTCACAAAAGAATAAAAGGAACGGACCATTGCCATGCTTTGATCAACGACGAACATTTAATTTTCAACCATTTGTTCCACTTCGTTTAAGATGGGGAGGCTTTGACAGACGCTGGTTAAAAAGGATACAAAATCTTCACGAGTCATCTCCTTGAGTCCTAAATACTGTATTGTAAATGATGATACAATAGCATCCTTGTGGAAAATCTGTGTAACTGATGGGGGGGCATAGAATGCTGTGATTTATTTTTACTCAAAAATGTCTTGAGCTGAGCTTATTGCTAACAACACAATAACATTTCTAGTCCAAAGCTCAACTTTGGCCTTTCTATGTGGAGTTTACATTTTCTCTGTGTGCATGTGGTTTTTTTTTTTCCCTCTCTGCTTATTCCACAAAAAATGCACAATGAGTGATGCTAATCTGACCCGAATAGCAATGTTCTCTGCAATCTTAGTAAAAGAGAGAGGAAAACAAATAAGTAGAGCATAACATAGGCTGATAAACTTCATTCAGAGGGATTACGTTTGTAGTTTTTGCTGTGTATTTTACTTCCTCACATTTTATACACAGAAAAGTAAATCTGTACAGCCATATACAGGTAACCCCCGTTTTACGGCCGAGATCCGTTCCAACGGCCGAGCCGTAAACTGATACGGCCGTAAAGCG